>CM055757.1:2922050-3129575 GCA_029465975.1 Dallia pectoralis | reverse complement strand
AATCATACTGTCTATCAATGTCTGGATCAGAGCATGACCTTTTATTCTCACTCCAGTTCTTACAACGCTCTCCACTGCTCCGGCTGCAAGGACTTCATAGGAGTAGTGCTGTACTCGACACCTCCTCACCTGGCTGCGCTCCGCTCCCTCTTTCTCCTCAAGAAAGACAACATGTACTGGTATGTCATTAGCCCACAGGTACCTTTATATTTGAGCATCAGCTGTTGGTGAGTCTGTTTAGTCCTCTGGAAGTGTCTTGCACGGCAGCGGTGTTGTGGATGGTAGGTCATTGATGATAACTTTATTGAACAACAATCAACATGTAGCGTTCAAAAGGATAAAAACACAAAAAGCCCAAAGGCTTGTTTCCGTTTTGGTCCTTAACATTGTCTGTTTGTCTTCTGTTAACATATATAACCTCAAAGATTCCAGTGGTAAGGGATAATTGTCTGTTTGTCTTCTTCACCCCTCCTTGTTAGCTATGTTTTCAACACTGGCCAACTGGTGAAAGCCTCCACACTAAACCTCAACACTCAGAGAACACTGAGTGAACGTTTAAGTGAGGTAAGACCATTTTAGGTATTGCTTGTTTCCACTGCTACTTTGACAGTTTTCACCTCATTGGGTTCAAATTAATGTAATTGTAAGCAGTTCAGCAGAAAAACTTTGGTTGTAAACATTTAGTAGAGACATGATAGAACTCAAGAAAAAAGCAAAGTAGAGTTCTTTGTAGTTGTAGATTTTAAACCAAAAATATTCCTTAAATATATGTTGACCCCATCATGACCCTCTATTTTCCAGCTGAAACGGCTCATCCAGGAGGTGGAATGTAATCTTGACAATGTTTCAGCTCTGATGGATGACGGGTGCATGGATGATATGACCACCTCGTCTGTCCAGTAATCCATGGATGATATGACCACCTCGTCTGTCCAGTAATCCATGGATGATATGACCACCTCGTCTGTCCAGTAATCCATGGATGATATGACCACCTCGTCTGTCCAGTAATCCATGGATGATATGACCACCTTGTCTGTCCAGTAATCCATGGATGATATGACCACCTCGTCTGTCCAGTTATCCATGGATGATATGACCACCTCGTCTGTCCAGTAATCCATGGATGATATGACCACCTCGTCTGTCCAGTTATCCATGGATGATATGACCACCTCGTCTGTCCAATTTTCCTGTAATCCATGGATGATATGACCACCTCGTCTGTCCAATTTTCCTGTAATCCATGGATTACTTGACAGACGAGGTGGTCATATCCATGGATTACAGGAAAATTGTACAGACGAGGTGGTCATATGATGTGATCAGCTCATCTGTTCAGCGGAGCAAACAGTTGTGAAACAATTTGAAAATGTTAAAACAAATATTAATTTGTTCTAACTTTAGATTGCATCTCACTGTTTTGCATTGATTCTTTAAATTCAGTTCTGGACAGTCCTCAATCAACTGCACTTTATTCAAATGTTCTTTGTTCTGTGTTTGCCTGACAGTCCTTAAGCCTGGGATCTAGTGTGTCATGCCACTGCTTTTCATGTTAAATAAATGCAAGACTTGCGCATCTATGAATGTAGCTGTGACCCAAAAACCAGTCCAGACTTTATATATTGTTGGCACCATGCTTATTTTTTTATTGCTAAATTCCTGATGCAGAACTATTTAGTGAATACAAAATTAGACAGGAGGCTGTCAGACCAGCACACCTCACTGGAGTGCATAGTTAAACCACCACACACACAACACACCGTCTGCTGAATCTCTACGGTCATTCATTCATCAGTTTCAACACAGGACCATGTGCTCTGGCTTGATGACTTGGCCTTCATCGAGGACCACAATGTAAACGAGTCTTAGACTTTGTGTTTTTTACGTCCTCTGTAGTCTGCACTGTGTATCTGTTGCTAGGGGTTTCATCTTCAATGCAGTTTAAATTGTCAAATCAAATCAGGCCCTGAAGTCTAACTGGAACCTCCACTAGCTGTCATCGAGCCACAGGTTGCAATTACAGCCCAGACTGTGTTGTAGCGTGCAGTTGACGTTGTACACCAAAGCCATTTGATGAGAACATGCAGGAAAGTGCTTATAATGTAGTCACCGCAACGACCAGGCACCCACTTGTTTGTAACAAGTTATACAACAGAGGCACAATATTTCAATATCATAGCTCCATTCATCAACACAATACTATGTGGACTATTGCATGCAATACATGTCATTTAATCATGCGTAACACTTTCTCCATGCGTTTATACAGTTGAAACGATCAATACATTTGTAATAAAAACATTTGAAACATGATCAGTAAATCGTACAGCTACATATCCTTGCCATTGTCGCGTTAAACACTTTGGACACAGTATTCCAAACAGGACAGGATGGTCATGAATAGATAAATGCTTCACAGCATCGGTTCAGTGGACTTCCCTTGAGGCAGCTCTATTGCTTTCAATTGTTGGGAAGAATGCATAATAACACAGCCATGTAAACATACACGCTAGTTCGATCGATTACAGACAATGGTGCTACATGTTGACAATGGGGGAAAAACAAGGCATTAAAAGATGCCTTCAAACAAACATGGTTCTAACTGACGCCCTGTTCAATTACAAATTGGCTACTTATTTCCCTATGTAGGGCTCTGCTATGAGGCCCTAGTCAAAACTAGTGCACAGGTACCATCTGGCACAATGACTGTCTGCAATAACTCCCCACAAAAGACACATTCTGTCAATCCAAAATCCAGCCTTAATGTGCTTTGAGATGGGTGCTACTAGAGATCCTGTTGGATGTTTTACTTGGAACATACTGTATTGTACCATAAGTACTGTATCAGGTTTCTCCACACAAAAGGTTATATAGCTACTTTTATCCTAAAACAAATATTTAAAACAGATAATACATTAAAATCATGCATAATTGTTGTTGTTCCTTCTAAGGTTTCTAATGAAATACATGTTATGCATTCTTTTTAAATAAATATATATCTAGATAAAATTGCATTCCAGCATATGGAGTACTAATTAACTTTAAAGTATTTTCATTCTGGCTAACCAGTAACACATTGGATGTCAATGCATCAGATCATTTTTGGTGCCAACTTCATAGATCACAGAGTGTGTTGGACAGGGTGGGCAAACAGACACACACACACCAGAACTGGCCGATGACCACTCTCGAGTTGGGAGTAAAAGATTAAAGATCAACATAATGCGAACAAAAATATTTTATGAAAAAAAACAGGCCACCTTTGAAAATCTAAAAGTACATAGGATGTCTAAACTCTAATGGACCTATAATTGGCCAAAAAGCAGTCTTCAGATGCATTTAAAAAATGGCAACAACTGTTTGTGCCAAAAAGTTTGCCCACCCTAGATACTAATGCTGGATAATTTTTCTGGTTCTCTCTGAAAAGCAAGAAAGTTTAATCAATCTCTTACTCTCCCAAACGCTCTCCATATTTACCTCATTAGTAAGCAAGCATCACTAGCTACCTTTCATGCATGGCTAGTTAATATTGGTACAACAGACACAGTCCCTCTAAATAAGCTAATTAAAGCATATGAAGACTATACAATATTTCTTAATGGAAGACGTTGGTGATTTTGTTGTTTTCAAACAACTTGTCACTTGTTCATACATATTGAGATCAACATGACAGGCAATCAGATTCCATATTGCACATATCCCGGATAGCCTGGAATCCAGACGCGTTTCTTGCAAACATTCCACACGTTACACACATAGCCTTACATTTGGCAATGACTAAGGAGTTGCAAGGAGTAGGATGTTGGCACAAACAGACTGGTTTACCAAGCTAGGAATGGGGCAGACAAATATCGCTTAACAAAACAGAACCTAATGAAACAAAGTACTCTGGGGCAAAACACACATTTATCCAAGCCTACTGGTACTTAAATCTACCCTGTTCTGCTTCCCTATTGCATTCACACACCCATCAATAATGTTATGGAAAAGATGCATATGTAATGAATGAAACAATTGTACGTGTCCTGTGACCTTTGACAAGGTACTATATACAGTACTGTACTTCATGTGGTTTGCGCCAAGGCAACATGCAGTATAGATCCACAGTATAGTCGACCTGTATGAGCAGGGTTTGTGTACTGTGTATTTATACCAGCTTGATCATCCATGTCTATACTCTCACTGTTTCAAAACAGAAGGTAACCTCACAAGTACTGGATGGTCAAGTGAGGCTAGCTCATATGTCATAGAAAAGCATCAACAACTGCCATGGTCAAAACACATCTATGAGGTAGAATGGCAATAGCAGATAGTCTATATCTGTACAGCTAAATCTAGCAGTAAATACTACTCAGACAAACTCTCAAACTACTGCGGCAATGTAATGTCTGGACTCAACGTTACAGGGCTAAGAGAGGTCCTTGCTACAGTTTGCAGTGTCGATGTGTTGTAGAGGTTGTCAAGTTTTGGAACAAACAACCAGATCCACTTTTGTAACCACATCGACATTTTTCCCCATTATGTTAAATTGCCTTGTTTTTGACAGTGAAGGGGTCAAACAAGGCAGTAAAGGTAAACAATTAATTGCACCCCAAGTTCTGAAAATAAAAGGACAATAGTTGAACGATATCTTTAGATATTATTAATAGCTACAATGATGGATAGTAAATACTGATCTAGGATCAATTTCAGTTACACTCATCATTGTGTAGAACTCTGTTGTACAGTGACCCAAGTTCCTGATAATTGATCATAAATCCAGAACAAAGTACCACCCACAAAGACGTAGTCCTCCGTGGTATCGGACACCTTTGGTTTAAAAGGCGACTCTTGCCACAAAATAAGTTTAATTACCAGATCAGATTCCTGGTTCCTCGATGTATCATTACCACAAGTTAAACGAGGTTTGACATTTCTATGTCGTGAAACCGCCACTCATTGGCTCATGTGATCAAAGCTCCAACTAGGTCATCAGGGGGATCAGCCTGAATTATACTGACCATGACCAAAGTGAAAATGTCTCGTAATTCCAGATTTCTTTGAAGAATAAACTAAAACTACAACAGTAGGAGTAATTTCCTAAAAAAAATGAATGTACTGTTTCTTTACGAGAATGGGGTGGACCAAGCCATGAAAAGATCGCCAAGTGGCCAGCTTATACTTCTCTAAACTATTGATTTCATGGAACACCATTTCGCTTGGCATTAAGTGCTGAAACTTCGTATAAGTTTCTAACGTGTTTGCGCGGCCCAATTACAAGACCACAGCAACTGGGTGTAACATTACAGAATAGTCTTTTTTTAAGTGAGATCTTCACAAGGAAGTTAACTTAACAGACAGCATAAAAAAATGCCACAATGCAATAGATGCCAGAATGGTCCAGCCACAGATAACTCTATCTATCTCTACGGTAGAAACGAACAGACAGCTCGGTGAGAACCGAGGGTGGAACATCTTCTGAGGATAGAGTTGCACTACCCTAGGGGCCTGCAAACTCTCTGGGGAGCAGACGAAGAACACAGACAGCTATAAAGACAACAGACTAGAGCAGTGACATTAGAGGTCTTGATCCGTCGCTGGTCAGAACGACCTGGATGAGCCACTTCTGATGTTGAAGATGTTGCCCTCAATCTGGACTTGCTGTGGTCCGGACAGGTCATCAAACCTGTTTTTGGACTGGAGCCACAAAGGACAGGGTACTGACAAAGATCTATAGCTAGCTTCATGATTTTCTGCAGTTAATTAAAAGGAGTGACCTTTGGTGAACTATAATAGTATGAATGTGCTTATATATCTGTAGTACCAGGTAAACTCACCTGATCCAACACCACCAGTCCCCACCAAAGAGCGTTCATAGGCCCAATGTACCAGAGCCCACACACGCAGCTCGTTTGTCACTGTTAGAGATAATGTTATTTAAAATAAGCTATTAAAATATGATATAATATATATATTAAAATAGTGCTAGTGCAAAATTTGCTAGCTAGCTAATGAAATGCCCAAACGACCTTACACACAAATGTCATCCGAATGAGCTTTTATGGGAAACAAATGTAGACACCCGTGACAGGACGAAAGTAAGTAAAACGACAGCACTTAATGGTTTGTGTCGAAATAATAATCACGAACAAATAGTTGGACTGGTTATTATTGCAGCTATATAAAGAAGTAAACAATGGGTGACCATCATAAACTAATCATGAACATACGTTAAAATACTACAGTTATCATTAAGGCACTCACGAACATACCTAAAATATACACTCATCGAGAGTAATTGCTATTGTTCCGGGTTTTGTAGGTCGTTGAAGGGGTCCCTTGGAGCAAAGTCCTCGAAACCCCTCTGCGATGTCTTCTCGCAGCGCACATCTACGCCATTTTTAGTCCCTATGTGTACTGTGACCGACCGCTACGGAGATTGGGCGGGAGAGCTGTCAGTCATATCCCAACGCCCGCCCCTCGGTTTCTCACACGAATCTTCCGGTGATATAAAAGATAAGTGGATTCTTGAAGCACATAATTCCCAATGAGAGCAAAAGTATAGATTAGTAAAACATTAAACCTTCCACTTGCACTAAAAACCAAAATATATATTTGAGCAAACATGGCACTTTTTATTTCAATCAAATCTATACATATTTAATCAAATGCTTTTCTAACAATTACAGGATACACGATCTTAAACGTACATTTGAGTTATGCCTGATGACAACACATTAGTAAAAATTATGAAAATACAGCTCTTCGTGAAGCATCAAGGTCGATATGATGAATCATAGTTGCTGTCACATGACATTTTCAGACAGATCTACAATCACATACATCAGTAGTTCTTAAACTTGATTGAGCCAGTGACCAATTTGTAGTAACAAATGCAGACGGTACCCCCTCATAATCAGAACACAACTGAGATTTTCTGGCTCAAATACACAGAGAAAATTGGAATATTTTTTTCACCTCTCAACAGTACCTGGAACTAACGCTAAATAATGAAAACCTGGTATAAAGGATTAAGCAAAAACACCTCTTGGTTAAGTGAAAAAGCTCAAGTGATCATGGAATCATGGAGGTGTGTTTAAGTTTGAGCCCTGCGCAATGAAAATATCAGGGTTGGGGCTTCGTATTAGTTGTGTCCGTGTCCCAAATAACATTTACTCTACTTTAAGCCAGAGTCCATAAACCCTAGTAAACTACTTTAAAAACAGCAGTCACTACCCAGTAACCATCTCTAACCTACACAGCCAAAAGTTTACTGGCAAACGGAGCCTGGCTCTGGCTAAGTATCTTCCTCACTTTCTGCATCAAAGGAAATTCATTTCTAGGCACAAGTTCTTCAACATCTTATGGCTTGCGTGTCAGGGGTTTGTTCACTTGGTTATAACCACTGATGAGAAAAAAGTCCATAATAAAATGTGGTTCCCATTTGACCCTCACGACATTGAATGACGGGAGGCAGCAACATGGCACTTATGTGAAAAGAAACTCAAAGGTTTGGAAATAAAAACATTAAATGACAGCAAACAAAGAGTTGCTCTGAAGAAGTGTGCATAAGTGTTCAGAGGGGCCAAGCTCGTAGTGTGACATTTAGACTGAACCTAAGGGCACCTTCGTTTAATCTTTACGTAGTGCACCAGCCCACCAGTTAAAAGTAGTGCACTACTGAGAAAATAGGAAGCCATTGAGGATACAACAATAAGAAAGGATGTGGCATCAGCGTTTGTTAGCATAGCAACACTACACATGTTACTGGAGTGAAATGTACACTGTAGCATGTTCTTAAAAAGAACGATTCCTCGACATGGAATTAATAAATCAGCTTGGAATAACAGCCTAAACTTGGGCTTTTCTCCCCTGGCGAGACATGACGGTCATACCGGATAAATACATTAAACAACATCAGACAAACGCGCTTTAATGTTTAAAGTTCTATGTTAAAAATAATGTTAGAACACAGAGCCCCGGAACCTAATAAATCTTTTAGTTCCATGAACACATCTAGTGAACAATAAATAATTCCAGAACGATAAGATTCCATGTCTGGGGGAGCCAGAGTAGAACGACAGCGTTTAACGCAAGCGTCCACAATCCAAGACACATATTCCCTTTAGTTTACGGAGCCGTACGGGGCAGAAACATTAGACGAGCTAAATAATAAAGATGACAGCGTTATCCTATCTACCAAATACTTGGTCACTGAAAGAAAGCGTGATTGACTGAAGTGGCCAATTGTGTGTAGACGCGACCCGACCACCCAACTGGGCATCCTACTCCCTATGTAGTGCACTACTTTTGACCAGGGTCCCTGGTTAAGTAGTGCACTACATGAGGAATAGGCCACACAAGTTGGGACACAAAGGTATGTCTTGTTCCAGCAGGCGTAGTGGTCGTGATGGAGGGTCCAGCCAATCAGAGACAGTCGTGTCAGGGATGGGTCCAATCAGTGACGGTCATGTCAGAAAACCCAGCCTGCAATGGTCTCAATGCAGGAAGCGGATGCTCATTTTCTGTTCCACATCCACCTTCTCTAATACCTGAGTCGGACAGACAAACAGATTAAAAACAAATAGTGAGGAAGAGTACACTGCTAGCTTCAATTGCTGGTTGTCGCCCAATTTTGGTCAAAGAAGTTTCCAGGTAGAATACAAACCTGACTGGATTTGTCGACATGATATTAAATCAATCATTATCTCAAAATTACAATGCATTATCCATCAGCAGTTGCCATAAACACCAGCATTAGATCAGTCTAACAAGCACTCAGACACATCCCTGCAAATCTCAACAACCGACTCAGCTTAGACACAAAGCTAGCATAGTAAAACGAAATCCGGCTCTACACTCTAGGTTAGGTATAATGTTGTGATATTCCAACCTTGATGAACTCATTAAAGGAAATCGAGTTGTCTCCGTTCTGGTCGGCTTCCTGGATGGTCCTGTCAGCGATGCTTCCCAGCTGCTCGTCCGAGATATTCACACCAACCATCATTCTGAGAACCTAAAAAAAACACATGATCACCCAACGTTGAAAAACACGAATAAAACCTCTTTTATTTATAAAACCTAATGCATAACTCTAAGAAACAGGAAGCCCTAAGTTACAACTCTTTCACTGCCACTCAAACTGCATCCGGCGAATCAAATCGAAGTTGATGCCTGGATGTTATTGAACCAACTTGAAGCTTTTGACAATTTGTGTTATTATGAAAACACTTCTGTCCAGATATTGTGAAAAAGGTGCAAGTGGCTTTGAGAGGATTAGTTTGGGAGGGCACAACGTTGTTTAATGGTGAAGGTCAATACTTCACAGAAATTATGTTAAGCCCAGTCTATTAGCCACACAATTCCTCCTACCTCTCAGCACATGTTGCTATTATTGTGAAAAACACTCAAACCATTAAAAACCAGAGCGATGTCAGACAGCCTCTGTTTGCGGTCAGGAAGGAATCTTACCATGAATTGCGCTGGATAAGTCTCGGCTAAATTAATTAAACGTACAAATAATTATACACACGGCCACACAGTGTGAATAATTATACAATGAGTGAAATAGTTTAATTTCTAAAAGAACTGGAGTACAGTTTTGGTGTATGGAAAGTACGTAGGTGTAAACATTATTAAGGTTCATGATTGTATTCAGGCACTGACTGGCCAGCGTCACCATCTCTAGACAATAAAGTATACGACGAGCCAACAACATAATCTCGGCTAGTTGGGAAGGTAACTGGGCACAAACTATTAGAATACTGAGCACTTATATTCCTTCTGTCATCTTCAAAAACGTAGGATACAAGCAGGCCTCGGAGACTTCTAGATGAAAATCTATGAATGTCTGACATGAAGGTTAAACATTTTAAACATGTTGTAGAATTTGAATTAATCTTCAGTAAGGGCGGTACACCTGGTCCTCATAGTGAGAAAAAAATGTCCGAACAGAAGCCGTCTGCTCCCAACACAACTAATCTGGTATATCGTTTCACACACCTGTGACACTAGTTGTTTTTTACGCACAGTATCGTTCATACTTCTATTGGTACAGTAGTTCAACATGCTGTCTAGAAATACATTTCCTTTGTGTTTGTCCGCACCAAGGACGTGTCAGCGAGTCAAATAGCGGCCCAACCAGAGAGTCCACCATATTATCCACCATTCAAACGCATCCCTTAGAAAAGCTCAACCGGGCCAAAGTGAAACATTAAACTTCTCAATATCCCGGCTGGCTTTTGTTACCGCCTGATGGGTGTGTCTTAAGTGTACAGTGTCGCTGCTACGGCATGATCTCCATCTGACGGAGTCCATTAGACAACTGACTACAGCTACTGAGACATGGTACAGCACATGTTAACATCCCACATTTTCACTTATCCCTGTCACTCACACACTTGCACCACAAGTACCACAACTCAAGCTCAACATCCCTGTATAGATGTGAGAATAAGCTCTCTGAGGACATTAAAAGAATGTTAGCCTGCCGGTTGGTTTTCACACCAATAAATCACTGACACTACAGTGAAGGTTTGGAATAGGTACAGTCAATGTAAAAAGCTGACCTCTGACCCCTGTCCTTACCTGTAAAAGCTCATCACGGGAGATCTTATCATCCCTGTCCAGGTCATAGAGACGGAAAGCAACTGGAACAGAGAAACAACAAGTTAAAAAAAATACACCCAACAAGAACAACATCCGGTCAAATTGGCAAGCTCTTCAAAGTTAAAGTTGTGATACACAGATGGACAGAGATTAGCATATTGCCCAGGCACCTAGCCTGGCGATGACACAGAAAAGACATGACAAATCTGAGATTCCGGCTGCGTCCATCTGTCCGGCCGTACTCACAGAGCAGCTTGTTGGTCCTGCTGTTGAGCGGCTCGCTGACAGTCGGGTCTTTGTTCTTCTCGTTGTCTTCAATAGGTCGAAAGTGGGCCAGCGTCCTCATGAATCCCCGGAAGTTCACCTGGTCTTCCCTGTCCAGCCAACACGTTGGGAAAACAAACATTACTTACGCCCATCAGTACCCCTATTTGACAGACATACTGCTTCAAACAACCATCCCTCAAAACGCTCATATAGGAGGACTTCCAGGAGAAGGATGATTTCTATGGAGGTTTAACTACAACATTTACTTTATTAGTCATAGTAAAATAGTATTTGGCATCCCGGCTTGAGGGCCGGACAACTCAGACAGTCCAATGATATGCTTCGACCAGGTCCCACTAAACCCTCTGCTAGTCAACTACACAATAATTATACACCGGTGAATCTGAACTGCAGACTGACTCTCCATTCTGCTTCCATGTCTGTAAGTTCTGTCATAGTATTCCTTTCTGACTGTTAAGTCTTGTAAATTGCAGCATATAGTTATTCCCCAAGCATGAATCATATGAGCCATATTAACACCAGTCTGGTGACGTATCTGCGGGTTGCTTTTAATGCTTGGTCATGCTGCAACCAAGGGCTCCCTCAAAGACCAGCCTGGCATGAACACATCACAACAAGACAAATAAATGGTTCCAACCCTGAACTCTGATTGGCCGAGGGCTGTTGTTTACGATACCGTACACCACACAGGTACGGCAAATGGTAATGTGGTAGAATTTCAGTTTGTTTACATCATTTGTTCATATTCTATATTACCTGTAATTTCAGATTCTATTCAGAAGTTCTTTAACTTCATGTCTGTGTGTTTCAAGCAGCAAATTGCTTGGGCATGTAACTAATGGATGAGTAGGCATGTTGTGATAGATTTTCAATCACTCTGTGTTAAGAATCTAGATTAACTGATTGGAACAATGGGATTGTTTGACAACAGGATGGGCTGATGAACTTTTTCTGAGTAGAACAGAGACTCTCCACTGAGGTACTCATAGATGATCACTGATGTAATCACTGTCACATGTGTTCTAACCTGAGGGAGTGGGAGGTGATTAGACATGTGACAGAAGAGAGGGTCATAGGTCATTTATCCTGTCCAGGTGGAGTCTCAGCTGTTTCTATGAAGACTGAGAGCACACTGAATTCAGGGCTTGTCATTTTCCTGCTAGCGCTGGTAGAAACTTGAGGGGTGCTAGAATTTATAAAGTTGTGATAAATTATTTCTTTTTTGATTAAACCTAAAAGTTATTCCATTCGACTCCGAAGTATTCTTCCACTCGATTTTCTACGATAGTAATAAAATAATATAAGTCATGCATGTGTGTGGTAAAAGTAATATGGCACATAGCCAGTGTGTGGTACATAGCCAGTGTGTGGTACATAGCCAGTGTGTGGTACATAGCCAGTGTGTGGTACATAGCCAGTGTGTGGTACATAGCCAGTGTGTGGTACATAGCCAGTGTGTGGTACATAGCCAGTGTGTGGTACATAGCCAGTGTGTGGTACATAGCCAGTGCGTGGTACATAGCCAGTGCGTGGTACATAGCCAGTGCGTGGTACATAGCCAGTGTGTGGTACATAGCCAGTGTGTGGTACATAGCCAGTGTGAGGTACATAGCCAGTGTGTGGTACATAGCCAGTGTGTGGTACATAGCCAGTGTGTGGTACATAGCCAGTGTGTGGTACATAGCCAGTGTGTGGTACATAGCCAGTGTGTGGTACATAGCCAGTGTGTGGTACATAGCCAGTGTGTGGTACATAGCCAGTGTGTGGTACATAGCCAGTGTGTGGTACATAGCCAGTGTGTGGTACAAGTAATAAGGCACTGGGGATGCGGTACAGAGCCTGTGTGTGTGTGTGGTATATAGTCTGTGCAATAAGGCACAGTGCATGTGGTATATAGCTAGTATTTGGAATACCACCTGGTTTAGAAATATCTTGATAGATGCACATAAATTACAGGAGACATGGACGCTTCACATAAATCACAGGTGCCAGGCTATAAAGCTCTGCTTCAAAACAACACCAACGAAAACATCAGTAACAAGTATGAGCCACAGCTGAAATAAGGTCACCCACGCACACGACCCACTGTGGGGATTTAATGACAGCTCTATCCGAGGCATGGTGTCAAAAAAAACAAAAAGTTCTAATGTCAACATCAAAGATCACGACCAACTGCTCGTACAAAGTTGGTCTTTAACTTCGAAAAGTGTAATGTAAAATAGACACAGATCATTGGTGTGAACTGACCCTCTCGCCCGTAGACCAAAATAATGTTTACTAAATGTTTAATGTGTCACTAAAATATTTTAGTCCTTTACCTCAAGAATGTGTGGAAGAAGTTCACTCTTGAAGAAAATATTGAAAGACAGAGCTTAATGCATGTAAATTGCTACGTGAAAATAAAATAAGTTGTAAGGACAACTCACCCCTCAGGAAAGAAGGCATTGATGATTCTGTCTCCCAAAGGATTGATGGCCAACTCAGGAATCCGCTGGAAATCTTCTCGACTATAAAAACAGCACATGGAGATAATAAACACAATGACCACATGGGAACTTTGGACTATATTCTTATTGTTTGTCAAATTGTTCCCACAGATCACACACACACAGACACACAGACACACAGACACACAGACACACACACACACACACACACACACAGACACACAGACACACAGACACACGAGAACAGATGACGATGAACAACATGATTTATTCAATGTCTATACAGCTTGTTTAATTTGATTCACTTGTAGGGACCACTGTCTTGGAGAGTCAGACCAGACGACTCACATTAATTGAATGTGTGCAGGTATGTGTGTTCTCAACAGAGGACAGTGTGTCTCTGCTGGGTAAGATATTAAGGATCTGATGCGACTACAGTGTTGTGGCAACTTAGGAATCATTAAGACGAGTCACCTTGGATTCACCAGAGGATCACAACCCAATACAGACAGAACGCTTCAGCGGCACAGAACCCAATACAGACAGAAACCTGCATAACCATATACAAACAGAACACTTCAGCGACGCAGAACCCAATACAGACAGAAACCTGCATAACCATATACAAACAGAACACTTCAGCGACACAGAACCCAATACAGACAGAACCTGCATCACCCAATACAGACAGAAAGCTTTAGCGACACAGAACCCACATAACCCAATACAGACCTTACGCTTTAGCGACACAGAACCCACATAACCCAATACAGACCTTACGCTTTAGCGACACAGAACCCACATAACCCAATACAGACAGAACGCTTTAGCGACACAGAACCCACATAACCCAATACAGACAGAACGCTTTAGCGACACAGAACCCAGATAACCCAATACAGACAGAACGCTTTAGGCACACAGAACCCACATAACCCAATACAGAAAGAACGCTTTAGCGACACAGAACCCACATAACCCAATACAGAAAGAACGCTTTAGCGACACAGAACCCAGATAACCCAATACAGACAGAACGCTTCAGCAACACAGAACCCAATACAGGCTGAACCCACACCCCCAAACAGACTGCACGCTTCAGCGACACAGAACCCAATACACTCAGAACGCTTCAGCAACACCAGACATAGAACCCACACCTGTAATGTCAATTGAATGACGGCGAGATCTATTCTAGTATCACATCTGGATAACGCCTGCCCTCCTCGAACCAGACCCACACCCTGTTTACAGTGAACCACGAACATGATCCTTCCTGACAGTGATTGGTTGTACACGGTTAACATAGAGGTGGTGAACTCTAGAACAATACCACTCTGGGATCAGTGAGGGGTAGACCAATTAGAATAGGATATGGAGCTACTGTCACTCTCTGAGTCGACGCTACGATCAAACAGTCTCCATGCTGTTGATCCCGAGACTAAAAAAAATACCGTCACGGAACGCAATCGTCTGGGACAATGTGAACTTTAACATCCCGAAAGGACAATGGTCTTAAGACACATTACAAGTGTGTACAAAACACACAGCAGGCTACGTACAACACACACTGCACACTGTAGGGGCTAGGTCATACACACAACACTTGCTGTGGATACTACAAACAGTCCTGTTAGATGTCAGACTCATATGATGCATAGGTCAAAACATCACCTTTGTAACAAAATACATCTTTCACAGCACCAAATAGTGGATATTGAAGGCTAGGACAGGTTATTAACTACATAACACATTTTGGTGGCAGCCTTGAACGTAGTCATCTTGGGCATGACACACAGGTGTGCTGGTCCAAAACAACAACTAAATTGTGTGCAGTTGGTGTTACTAGAGCACACAATTTAGTTGTTGTTACTAGAGGACGGGAGACAGAAAACACTACAACCATCTGTGCCAGAGCATTTGGCCAGACGAGTTGTAGGCACACCGTGAACATGCCAGCATTAAACACGCCCGCTTAATTTCAAAACCAACCTGGCTGAAAATACACTTGCATTGCCACTTTGAATTGGGGCAAACAGTCAGTTGCCTCCAAAAGATTTTTACTGGCACGCAGCCCGGCCGTGTAATACCTCCCATTACCCAGTTGGCTCTGACAGTGGTTACAAAGGACTGATCTGGGAACAGAGGGTGAGCCTTAACACAGTATGGTAAATGTCTCAGCCTGCAGTTTAGAGTGAATAGAACAAAGACTGCGATGGCAAATTGCGAAATATCAACAACTTGTCATTGAACAAATACCATCAGCTATCATATGAATGGAACAGTTGATAATTAACAATGTCACAGAGTCAGAGACCAAGTTGTATGGTTGAATAAGGCGGCCTACTATTTCAGAGATTTTGCATGTACTATTAACCAAGTAGTGCAGTTTCACTGCTAAGTAGTAGTGCAGTTTCACTGCTAAGTAGTAGTGCAGTTTCACTGCTAAGTAGTAGTGCAGTTTCACTGCTAAGTAGTAGTGCAGTTTCACTGCTAAGTAGTAGTGCAGTTTCACTGCTAAGTAGTAGTGCAGTTTCACTGCTAAGTAGTAGTGCAGTTTCACTGCTAAGTAGTAGTGCAGTTTCACTGCTAAGTAGTAGTGCAGTTTCACTGCTAAGTAGTAGTGCAGTTTCACTGCTAAGTAGTAGTGCAGTTTCACTGCTAAGTAGTAGTGCAGTTTCACTGCTAAGTAGTAGTGCAGTTTCACTGCTAAGTAGTAGTGCAGTTTCACTGCTAAGTAGTAGTGCAGTTTCACTACTAAGTACTGCAGTTTCACTACTAAGAACTCCAGTTTCACTACTATGTACTCCAGTTTCACTACTATGTACTCCAGTTTCACTACTATGTACTCCAGTTTCACTACTATGTACTGCAGTTTCACTACTAAGTACTGCAGTTTCACTACTAAGTACTGCAGTTTCACTACTAAGTACTGCAGTTTCACTACTAAGTACTGCAGTTTCACTACTAAGTACTGCAGTTTCACTACTAAGTACTGCAGTTTCACTACTAAGTACTGCAGTTTCACTACTAAGTACTGCAGTTTCACTACTAAGTACTGCAGTTTCACGACTAAGTACTGCAGTTTCACGACTAAGTACTGCAGTTTCACGACTAAGTACTGCAGTTTCACTACTAAGTACTGCAGTTTCACTACTAAGTACTGCAGTTTCACTACTAAGTATGCATGTAAGGCCATGGGGGTTCTGGCTGCAGGTACCTGAGCGTGCCGTTCTCGCCTTTGTCCAAGCTGGTGAAGCGACTGTAGAGCCGGGTGATCTGGCTGTGGGAAACTGCAGTGAAAACACAAAGTATTAGGGTTGTTTCACAGGATTTACTGGGATTATTATGCCTTTATATCCTGCAGGTCGAAATGTGCAAACTTCAACAGCTAACATCTCCTCCCCTTCAGAAAAGACATGTAACTAGGATATCATGCTTATAGTTTTAACCTACAACAGTCCTTGTTCGACTACGTTTTTGAAATTTTCACATCTTCGTGGACGTTAAGAAATTTGTAAAGGCTATAACTCCGATTGCAGAACACGCAAACATGTCAGAACATGTGTAGTAACAGTGCTTTCCGTAATAATTGCATAACTCAATTCACCGCAGAGGCAAAGCAGAAAAAGCATATAAGCACACGATGTGAAATATGAAAGTGCCTCCTCAAGCTGTGTGTGAATCTGTCATCTAATATATATACACAACTTACACATAAGACAGGGCATACACACATACACATGTACGTTAGCCGATTAGCACCGCCTGCAGTAAACTGGCGTGCGAATGGGGCTAACAAACTATAGAGCTAACAGGACGTGTAAAAGTGAACGGTTTAACTCACAACCAGTCTCTTTTTTCATTTCTTCAATCTCCTCCTCTCTCAGTAATGTCGACGCTCTGGATCCCATTGTAAAGTCCTACCTAACCTGGCTAATTGACCTTGCGTTTTAAAACAGTAATAATAACAGGCGGATCAGCTAGCGAAATGGAGTATAATAATAGCGAAAAGCTGCGATCATACAGCTAGCTCAGTAGTTATTGTGTAACACCCCGATGGTACTAAATCAACCTGCCAACGGGTGCCCGCTCGTTCCTTAAGTTCGTCTTGGTTATTCCAAGATTGTCTCCAAACAGCTGATCCGGTAGCTGTCAACTTCCAGACTGCCTCTTCAATGATTACTACAATCCACGGAGTAGCTAGCAGACCGTGTAGTCTAACGAAAGGGGGCGGGGAAATCAGATCACGTGGTGACGATGACGCATCCCATTGGTGCTCATCGTACGTTCGCGAACATCAGTTTCTAGAACGTCGATAGGAACGGTTAAAGGAAGTATACAGCAAATCTGCATTTTAATATACATGTACAACACATGTAGCTATATATCTGTTAACTATATTTATTTCATGTACTTTCGTTATCCTACTCCACAATGTCAGAGCAAGCTCCACAGACGTGTCAAGTTGTATTGCCGCAAGGTGGCAGTACGGTGCAATCAGGGTTGGCCAGAGAAAACATTCATTATCGTTTAATTTTATTTCGCCTTTGTAGAACCAAAGTTGTCAACAAATTAAAATAATTTCTCGTTAATCACGACGATTGTAAAACGATTGCAATACAACACCCAGTAACATTATTACACATAAATACAATACATTAACGGAGCATAAAGGAGAGACAACTCAACATGTCAAATTTGTCAATGTGTGGTCTGTCTGATTCAGGCTGGGTGTTTGTAAAGGCACATTGTGACCACTTTGTTGTAAAAATAGCTTTATAAAATAAATGTGATTTGATTGAGACAAGAGATACATAAATGGCACTCAATTGACAGAGGGTGGAATTAAACAAATGTATCAAAAAACACATTTATACATACAAATATTTTAAAATGTTCAGTAAATCTATTCATCAATTTTCATTATCTACTTATTTATTTTTCTATTCATTTATTTCCTTCATCTTTTGTTTCTGTATTCATTTATTTATGCATTTATATTTGTATGTATTATCTTGTCCTTAGGCTAATGAGGGGCAGGACTCAAACCTTCAGCCATCACTATAAAGCCAATCAAGTGGTAGATAAAACCACTTGATTGGCTTGATTGCTATGGCAGAACGTTTAACTCCCGTTTAACGTTTAACTCCCGCTCCCACATTAGCTTAAGAATGAGGAAATACAGAAATGAATAAATACAGAAATACATGTAACAATAAATGTCTATAATAATTAATATTGATTGCATTTACATGGAACCCTCAAATATTTTTGTATAATATTACTATTGATACATTTATTGATACAACATATATATTTATTTCAAAATTTGGCAGGTTTGTATGGAAGAATTTCAGGGACTTTATTGAATAAATATATATACCATGAAATAAATAAATACAAAGGGAAATACATCATTAAATAAATAAATACACCATTAAATAATTACTTAAATGTGTCATTAATTAATACAATTTAGAATTAAATACATAAATGTGTTATTAAATGTGTCATTAATTAATTCAAATACCAATTCATTTTATGTAAAATACATATATAATTATTTCACTATTTACATTTACATTTCATGATCCTGCGTCGCAGTGCTTCATGAATTACTTAAAACTGTCAAACTGACCCATCAAACTCAGTGGGTGGGGCTAACGCGAATCTAGTCTGATCCATTGCTTTGGTCTGAAGTAGAGTACCTGGATAGAAGCCGTTTCTCAATGTCAAGGAAGAATCCTCAGAAGCCAGAATTTCGAGGATGCTACGTCGTCAACATCCGTCGAAGGACTGTTCCAATGTCGAGGATCCTCGGAATTTCAACCAAGGACGAGTCCTTCGTTCGGAAAATATGCCATGTACACGAAAGGATGCATATGTGTAGCCTTCGCGCTCTCATATCACCCACAATCCTATGCGCTTCTTTGCTATCTTGTTAAAAATACAAGTCGGACGTTAGCGGAGTAATAAATACTTATGCAAAAAACACATTTCAGAATGTAAGTTAGAGAGAAAGACTGAAGGGATACGTTTTCTATCTCTGCTTACGTTGACATGGTTTTTGCAGTTGCGAGTTCAGGTTTTTGCTCTCGGTTTCTGTTTTTGCAGTTGTCAACGTAAGCAGAGATAGAAAAAAAAACTGCAATACATTTGTCTTTGCATTTAAAACGTTTAGATTTCTTGCGGATCTCGATACCTTTTCGTGGATGTTTTTTCATTCAATATTTATTTTTTTGTTGCAATGCAATACATATTTTTGGGTTGCAATAGTAATCATTTTGTTTGTTCTTTTTGAGACAAATGTAACTCCATAGTCTTTTCCTTGATTTTTATCCGTTGCAATGAAAGTTCTGTTTAACAGAGTATCTAAACCAACGTAGAGGTGAATAGCGCCACCCAGTGTATTGGAATGTGTTCAGTAGCTCTGTATCAATCCATTATCTGGAATTGATTTGTCTTGGCTTGATGCACAGGGTAACCAATCAGGCGTTAGGTTCCGCCTACCAACTTTTGATGGGTCAGTTTGACAGTTTTAAGTAATTCATGAAGCACTGCGACGCAGGATCATGAAATGTAAATAGTGAAATAATTATATATGTATTTTACATAAAATGAATTGGTATTTGAATTAATTAATGACACATTTATGTATTTAATTCTAATTTGTATTAATTAATGACACATTTAAGTAATTATTTAATGGTGTATTCCCTTTGTATTTATTTATTTCATGGTATATATATTTATTCAATAAAGTCCCTGAAATTCCTTCATAGGTTTGGTACTCCAGAACGTGTTATAGTACATCTTGGCAAACGAATGTATCCAGGCGCCACCTGGAGTTTGTTGCTGCTACTGAAGCCACGTTTGGAGATATAACCCCACTTGCAGTTTGATCAAGAGCAGAGTGGGGCAAATGTTTCAGCTCAGGGGCCACATCAGGACTTAAAAATTAAACGGAGGGCCACATTTGTTTTGTAATAGTTCATTATAAATTATTATAATTCGTGGGCCAGAAAAGGTCAATACAAATGAAATACATACATCTAACATGTATACTGTAGAACTGTTATTATATCTAAATCATTTTCATTCAGATCAGATACATTACAATTGGACTGGCAAGTTATTTCCCCTCAAAAACTGTTTAATGCCTACCAGGGGCCGAATGGAACTGCCTAGAGGGCCGGATTTGGCCCTCAGGGCCTTAGTTTGCCCACCCCTCATCAAGAGCATTGGCGAATCCCAAACCACCTCAGTGCCTTTACCAATGACAGCCAATGGTCCGCAGTCATCCAGTGTTGTTGACTCAAGAGGGTGACTTTTGTTATGGAGTGACCAGGGGATCGATAAACCCTCAAGGGTGCTGCTGATACGTTTAGTCATCAGAGACCTCAATCACCTGCAGGTCTATGGTTGTACTCTACTTTGGATAGACATTGAGTCTCTACATCTAGTCAATGTTCTAGTATGGAAGAAGGCTAGTGACTACAGTCATAATTTCATTAAGTTGAAAAAATAAGATGACATTGTAAGGTCAGCTAATGTCCTATGTATATTGCCAGTGACCAGGGATTTTATCTGTTGATGATCTGTCAGAGAGAGGAATGATGTAGTTTGAGAGTTACTCCCTAATGATTTTTTATTTAATTGCACATGTTGTGGTGGTTAAGTCAGACGTGTAGCAACTTTTTCCACATAAATGCTTAATTTTTTTGTGTGCTTTCCAAAATTGGATTCGCTTTATCAATTAGTAAGGTTGAAATATAGCTCAGGGATCAAGGTGTCTAGATTTCCAGTAAGTGTACTTACTTTTGACATGACTGCATATTTCAGTAGCCTGTATCTGGCACATGATGGCGTCTCTGAGTGCACATGCATGCAAATAACTCACTTGAAAGATTTTCTTCACATGTAATTCCTTGGCTGTTCTTTCCTAATTTAGTCCTGTATTTTGCCAATATTAGCATCACACTTTTGGAATAATAAAATGCATTCATTTATTAACTGGATGTTTGATTTTCAGGAAAGGGTTTTGGTCATGACAGTTCTTCTCCATGATACAGGGGTATACTGATAGAGCAGAGTAATGAACGGCACATTGAAGTCATTGTCCACCAGGTCCGGTTTTAATTTCATCACGCCTTTACATGAAGGCCATGTTTCACACTCCAGGATTTGCGTTTGGGGACATTTGTCAAGACCTCCACATCCTCCATGTTCAAGTTCCTCCACTCGGTACAGATCTAGGATCAGTTTGCCCCTAGATACAGATCTAGGGTCAACTTCCCAATGCCAATCCTAACCTCAAACATTAATGGAAAACATGCTACTGCTGACCCCAGATCTGCATCAAGGGGGACCTTGATTGTACACCGTTATTCACAATCACACAGTGGAATCTGCAACAGAACGTCCATGGGGCAACATAGAGCCCATTCCAACATTCTCATACATTCATCAAAATCAAAGTACTATAAAACATTATTTCCATTGGATACTGAGATTCACAAAGACTGTGCAATTCACGCCTAATAAAAAGTCTTACTAAAACTAGGAATTAAAATATGGTAAAAATAGAATACGTTTAAAAAAAGTGTTAAAGTAGTGTGATGATTAAAAACGGAAGAAAATGATTCCAACAGATTTGATTCCAGTGCAAAGAGAAGTCTGCTGTTCTTCTCAGACCATCCTGTCCAGAGCAGCACAGCAGCCTGATCCATAGTGTTATAGTTCAGAAGAACACATTTAGTTAAACTGGCACACACTCTCCATTGCCACCAGGATCCTGAAGGGAAACACAAACAGTCAGAGGTTAAACTAAAATAGACATTTCTACATGAACTAACCCAATACTTTCCATTAGGTGATAAACTACCGTTGTTGTAATTATGACGTTTTTATTTCATTTTATTCTTCATTAACAAATTGGATTGACAGTGAGCAAAGACATAAGTCTCAAACAGGGCTCCACATTCAAGAGAAATTATTCAATGTGGACGGTAGAAGGAGATAAGTGATTGGTACCGCACCTGTCTGTTGGGTATCCTTCCTCACACAGGTTGACCAGAGCATAGAGGTGCCTCAGGGCATACTCATACTATAACAGAAAAACACATAAAGCATTAACAATCCAATCTGAATACTCATACTATAACAGAAAAACACATAAAGCATTAACAATCCAATCTGAATACTCATACTATAACAGAAAAACACACAAAGCATTAACAATCCAATCTGAATACTCATACTATAACAGAAAAACACATAAAGCATTAACAATCCAATCTGAATACTCATACTATAACAGAAAAACACACAAAGCATTAACAATCCAATCTGAATACTCATACTATAACAGAAAACACAAAGCATTAACAATCCAATCTGAATACTCAAAAAAACATAATTTCTAACTTCGGCAATGAATGCATTCCCTAGTCATTCTCAAAATTCTAACATTCACTGTATATTCTGCAATTCTAATTTCATGTATGTATGTAGTTGACAGAAAAAACAGGAATTTTCTAAGTGACCCCGAACATTTGAGTGGTAATGCAAATAATGCTCCCGCAGGTGTTTTTACACATTTCCAGTACAGTCACCAATGCGATTTTTAGTAGAGAAATAACAAAAGCCCACATGAACAGTCCCAGTGTGTACATGGATCACCTTCACAGAGACCTGACAGTCAACCATAGTGACCTGGTTTTACTCGGACTACTAGACATGTGCGAGAGACAAACTAAGTAACTGTTAATGTAAGACGCCACAAACACATTAGACTGATTAGTTGATGGGATCCTAAAGCTTCTAGTATCCAAAATGACACACTAGGGCACACTATGACACACTAGGGCACACTATGACACACTAGGGCACACTATGACACACTAGGGCACACTATGGCCCACATATAGTGATACTGCATATCAGCCCTTTGTCGGTAATGAGGGCATCAAACCGGGTTCTGTTTGGGACCAGGTTATTGTGACGGCTGTGTGCTGACCTGGGTGGTGTGCCAGTTGAAGCAGTGGGTCTTGTAGTGGCTGACTGCGGCCTTGTAGCACTGATGCTGGGTCAGATCCAGCTGGCTGCTCAGAATCTTCTGGGTCAGTGCCTCATCTCCAGTGACCTTCAGCACGATGCTACGGGTCGCCTCCCTCAGCATCTCACGCACCTATTGGTCAACACAGTACAGCACGTCAGAACCAGGCCTGGATCCAGGAGGAGTCTTACAGTACAGATGCAGGATCAGGTCGTATGTAAACCCTTATTAGCTTATATGGTACAGTCCAAAATACAGAACTGACACTAAATCAATGCTTGTATGCTGAGGAACTGTGAGATAACATAAGCTCATAATGACTACACATGTAAATGTAAAAACGCTCACAAAGCTGCCGTTACCCTGCTGGGCTCTGAAACCCTGATAGCTTTAACTCCAAATACTCCTACCTTTAACTCTGCACACTGTTACATATTCAGTTTACTTGCCACTCGCACAATACATACCGTTTGTACTGCCCTCTGCATATTTGCACTTTGTTACATCGCTAAACTGCACATCCATATATTAGCCATCATTACAGACTCACACATTGAGGCGTTCTGTACATTGTCACACTGCCCTGCATACTGTTTCTGCATTGCCCCTTTTTGCACTTCTGGTTGGATGCAAACTGCATTTCGTTGTACTGTACTTGTACTGTTTCAATGATAATAAAGTTCAATCTGATCAAATCTAAAGCAACCGAAATGGGGAACAGCTGCCTGAACCTCACAGAGGAACACCAGTCAGCATGAACAAAAGAGCACAAAGGTGCGTTCCAAAGTGAAAATGGAACGTCATTTCCCGCCGCGTGTTACCTTGAGCTCGGCGTTGATCGCACCCAGGTACGTCCTGGCTGTGGTGATGTCATTGGTCTTCATGAGCTTCCTCTTCAGGATGGCCAGGGGCACATCGGGACCGGGGGTGAGGTCTGGATCGGCTACAGCCTGGAGGGCGACGGGTCGGGATGGAGGGTTGCTCCTGGCATTACCCTGGAAGGCCATCACCTTCATATGGGCTAGAGTCTGCAGGACACACACACACAGTAAAGCACTCCTGCATGACCCCAGAGACCACAGCTGCATCGTGTGTCACAGGTAATACCCACTCCGATAACCCCTATGTAATATGAATCTTTTCCGGAGTACGACCCCGTTCCACATTTGTGACATTTTTCACTGGAAAACCCACCTTGTTCCCAAACTGCTGGACATGGCTGGTGTTGGTGTGTTGCTTCACGATCTTGAACTGTTTGAGCAGTGTCTCCTTGCTCAGATCCTCCTGTCATCAAAAAAGTGAGGCTGTTAAACAGGCAGTACAATGGACACCTAAAGAGGATTTGCCTTAATATAAGACCATCCCATTGGGTTAACAGCAACACAATGTTTCATTTGATGATTTGCAAACAACAGCTATTTGGAGTTAAGAAACACAATCATTGAGCATGTGTGGTAACACCTTTTTCTACATGGTCAGAGAAGTTTGGTTGGGACAGAGAAGAGACGCAGCAGAGCTCACCACATCAGAGTCTTCCATCCAGTTGACACTGTACCAGTCGCCCAGATACGTGTCCCTCTTCTCATCATAGTAGCAGGCATATGAGGACTCCCTAGAGTTGGAGGCTGTAGTGGCATACACTGGAGACACACGCGAGCATCAGAGACAGACAACCGTTTCCCACGCTTCCTGTGCCAATAAAGCCTGTGACTTTTGATATATTCACCTCACAGACAGACTGGTTGATGTGGTGGCTTTATATCTAAAGTGGTTTAAAATTGTGTAGTAATGAAGATCTAGTGGTTTATCGAGAGCAGTTTTACAATAAAATTCTAGGGGGGTTTATAATAGTATTATAATCATTTACCACTGTGTGGTATTATACATTTATTTAAAACAATAAAAGGGCTTCTGGAGAAGAGGTTCTATATTCCTAAACTTCTAGGAACCTTCTGTTTTCAAACGTATAAATGAAAATCACCACAGTTTAACGTTGTACTAGCGACAATAAACAGTGAGCTGCTTCCAACAATACAATGTCATGAGGCACAGGTCACAAGGCCGGATTGTCTTCAATAAAGACTCTGCCCTTCTGACAGAAGAAGTGCTGATCTAATCAAAACGCCCACAGGACTATAGAGGAAGGAAAATCAACCATCTGTAATAGTCACAAGATACGTTTTAACCGTGACTGGGCTTTTTATCCACGCAGTGGTTACAATGCGTGACTGGTCAACCCTGCGCATAACAGGTCATCAGAATATATGACTATATACAGTTTTCATTTTATATTACTGTGACTGGAGAAAAACAGGTCGGGGTTGTCAGGAAGTCAAACAAGGAACCAGGCTTGTCTGGATACTATATTTTTTTCACGGAACTAGCATTCGCACGTGGTAGTGGAAAAACATTGAAGAACAGAAAGAAGATGTTTCAGTGAGTTATTTGACTTTGCGTGACCAGATACACTACATGGCCGAAGTTATGTGAACACCCGCAGCTCAAACGTCTTTTTTCAAACATACGGTCGATAAAATGGAGTTGGTCTTCCCTTTGCTGCTATGATGTTAGATCAGAGATGAAGGTCCCCTCAGCCACTGGAGCGCTAGTATCTCACTGTTCATCCCAAAGGTTTTTGATTGGGTTGAGGCCAACGCTCTGCGCAGGCCAGCCAAAGATGATTCACGGCGATCGTGACAAATTATTCCCGTACAGACCTTGCTTGGGGGGGGGCATAGCCATGCTGAATGAGGAAACGTAGTTTCCCAAACCTTCGCACGTAACCATCTAGATTGTAATTGCACGCTCTAGCATGGACCGACGGGGCGTGTCTGTACCATATAACCCCATAAGTCTCTGGTTAGGAGCAGTTCAACAGTTAGGAATGTTCGGGTGTATCCAGAACACATTCCAATACTGACTAATTCCAGGTTACACTGAACAGGGTCAAGGTTCAAAGGTCAACGTGCTGCCACACGAACCGGTTAACAGAGCCATGAGTGCACTCCTATCGTTATTGACTGACCAGCTGTTATCAGCAAGGTTTTAGGACAGTTATCAAAAAGGAGTTACATGGGGGTTAAGAAACAGCCGCAACCCAACTCACCATCAATGTCAGCAGGCAAATTCGTCATCATGGATCCAGACTCACAGGCCTCTATATAGAACACCATCTGTTCACAGGAAGGAAGCCCATATCAACAAACCAGTCGAGTCAGGACAATCGAAATTCCGATATGATGCAATACTTTTCGCTGCACGTGACTGAACATGTGATGTGCCTTTCCAGTCCGCACACTGGCTCTCCGCACACTAGCTCTCCGCACCTTCTTGTATTTTTTGTTCTGCCGCATGTATTGGATGGTCGCCTGGAGGTCGTCCACATGGAGCTACGGGAAACAAAATACCACACGTGTCACTTCTGTTTGTTTCAGCACGACATTATGTTCAATTACACCATAAAGAGGAAGGACACACACACACACACACACACACACAGTGCCTTGGGCAATGCAGGGAGGAATATCTGTCCTGTTTAGTGACACCGCCTTCCCCACCAAAAGACAGACAACGTAGATTCCCTTAAGCTTACTATTTATAATGTTAATAACCAAAGAGTCAATTGGGCGCAATTATGATACTCCATAGCAAAAACACCTAAAACAAGCGTTTTAAAAAACAGTTAAAATAACAGCCGTCTATTTTTCACAGGGCAGATAAATCCATCATGCACAAAAAACAATTTCCAAATGTCTCCCTAGGGCTTCTATAATGTGTGACCTTTGACCAGCACAATGAGAGATTGCCACCTGGGCGAGAACTAGCCCACCGTGACAAACAGAAAAAACAACAACAGAGTTAAGATCAACATGTACAAGCGAGAACAGGAAGTGTAAAAGTGCTTACCTCATCGTCAGGGAAGGCCAATAGACCTGGAGCTCCGTGGTCAGTGAAGTAGACAAACACATGATCATTTGGTCCGCTGACAAGAGGAAGAACAATAACAGATGAACCAGCAGGTTAATTATAAACCATGTTTGAATGAAGGCGAAACCAAATAAAATAAATTTTCACAAATCTGACAGAAACTTGCCGCTTCAAAAAAAAATAAAAAAGTCCACAATGAACCACAAAACCATTATGAATAATATTGCTGTCAAACTTACAGTCAAGTTATTTTCAGTCTCCCTGACAATGGGGAATAAACGGGGACATTTCCCTAATGTGGCATTTCTCTGTTGTAGCCTGAGATACAGTCTGAGAACCCCATACCGCTGAAACGTACCTCTTCAACACCTTCCCAGAACCCCCCTTGATGCTGTCAGATTCTCCCTTGAGGACTGCCAGAAAGTTCTGCGACGTCACAGCCTGTGGGACACATTTTAGATGCGTTACAGAACACAAACAACATGTACAAATCAACCAGAACACAAACAACATGTACAAATCAACCAGAACACAAACAACATGTACAAATCAACCAGACGCGTCACAGAACACAAACAACATGTACAAATCAACCAGAACACACAGAACCTCCGTCCACAACATCATCAGGTATAGTCCAACACAAATCGTTGCGTTAAGATACAAGCTCCAGACACACAACGGGTCGTTTTAAACGTCCCATCCTCACACCTCTTTTATGTAGTCTTTTGGGACTCCCTTGTACACGTCTGTCCCGTTGGGCCTGTTGATCAGAACTCCTGGGGTCGGGTTCCTGAAAACCAGGGAAAAGGCAAAATTATATCATACGGAAGTCAGTGAGTTCTTTCACACTGCGATGGAATCATTACCCAGACATTGTAAAACCCATGTAATAGCCATGTAATAGCCATGTAATAGCCATGTAATAGCCATGTAATAGCCATGTAATAATCATGTAATAATCATGTAATAATCATGTAATAGCCATGTAATAGCCATGTAATAATCATGTAATAATCATGTAATAATCATGTAATAGCCATGTAATAGCCATGTAATAGCCATGTAATAGCCATGTAATAGCCATGTAATAGCCAGGCTCAACCCACTGAGCTCCATGAGACCCACACCTGGACACAGATGTGGAGTTTCACCTGAAGCTGCTCCACCATGTCTATTGGGATTAATGTCATCTGATGATGACCCTATATTCTACCATTACTATTCTCAGCTTCTTGGAATGCAGTACCTTAAACTACTAAAAGATAATATATTTATGCTCGACATTTGGTTTTAATCAAATTCATCTTTAAAATGTTTTGTTAAACAGGAAACTGCTGTGACGTAATCTTCTACGCGACACACACAAGAAAATGGAGTAAATCGAGTGTATGCTGTGTTTGATCCGCGAGATGTGGCTGTTTCTCACGGCGTATTCTTTCGGTTTGCCATAGTATTCAAAATGGATAATATGTACAGCTCTCACGCAATCTCTGGCCAAACTATTTAAAAATGGTGGGATTACTCAGGATACTACATCTGGCGCGTGCAATGATGATGCAGTGAATAGTGACGATTCTCTGACCAATCCGCAGTCTGCCTTGTTTTCACGTCACATTTTAGTATCGACTCAGCTCGCTCAGAACCTCGCCTGAGGTGGTACGAAAAAAAGTACCTGGAAGCAGGTACAGGTATAACTTTTAACCAGTGGAAAACCAAAAAAGCTGAGTCGAGCTGGTTCTGTGTAGTGGAAAAGCGCTTCAGTAAAGAAACCACAGAAACAAACAAAACACATAGCTTTGGAGTTTCCAAATCAGTGGCAAAACATGTACCTGTAGAGGACAATCCATGTGGCTATTATGGTATTTTACTGAATTTCTTTAGAAAACACAATGAAGAAATACCCTTATTTCACTTCTTCCACGCTCACGTTTTCCAGTTATACAGTAGTTCAATTTAAATACACTGACACACCAACAAGCTGTGGAGATCCCATGACTGTAGTCACACCAAATGTTGGTTTCAGTGCAGAGTAAAAAAAGAACTGTGCTGGGCAGTGAGACATGGCCGTGCCTGGATGCCAGCAACATTACAAAAATACAAAATCAATATAGTGCAAATAGAGATTGAGAAATCACTTGGAATAAAGCAGGTCACTGAAAGGGTAACAACATCCCCAGTGACTAAACAACGAGATCTAAGCAGTGCCCCATGTATTGTGTCAGTCAAGCCGGCATGCTGAAAGAACACACCTCACAGGCCAATCAGTGGGCAGCAGTTGAATCCGAGGGCAATGCAGAGGAAATCGGGTGAAAATAAAGAACCACACACGCTATTTACAGGATGGATCGCCTGGCTACTGTTTAATTGAAGGACAGGACGTTGAGCGTTATGGATTTGGCCCATGAACCTTCAACTACCCCAGGGACAATGGAAATATGGTGTGGTCATGTGTTCTATCAAACAGAGTAGGGATGCTGCGCTTCACCCTGATCAGAAATCAGAACCAACCCATACTAACAAGCCAGCTGGTGACTAAATGTGAAGAGTTGAAAGGGATTTAGGACCGGAATTACTCAGATTTGAATACAGAAACAACAGGGAAGGAACTCGCTTACTCCTCACTGTTGGCCAGATCATCATACATCATCACCACGATCTGCTCGTCAGGGACGCCGTTGTTATGGACGATCTGGTAGGCGTGGCAAGCGTCCGCCTGATGACAATACATCAAAGCAACAAAATCAACAACTGGGCAAAAAAAGAAAATCATGTCGATCAACAACTGAGTGGATGAAAATAAAAAATAAATAGTTAAAAATAATTGTGTTAACTGATCATGTCACCTCCCAACAACCACTTGATACAACTTTATCCGCACAAAAAAAATACTGATAAAGACAAATAACCCTAATGTCCAACTCCATGATCTTGCCTGGTGCCTGTAGTTGTACCAGCCGTTGGATCCAGCCACGATCACCACCCAGTTCTTCCCGTTCTCGGGCGGCTGTGAGGGGAACGCGTTGGCCACCAGCAGCCCCAGGCTGAGGCCCAGAAGAACTAGAGTCGATGGAAACATGTCTGCCGGTGTCCTGGAGAATGATCAATATATCATGACATTTCATTTATCTCCCGGGCAAATTGGTCAGCATTTGGACAACTACATTATAAACAGCAGCTGTTTACATGTCAGTAGAGCTAAACGCCATACTAGCACACGTCCTATTGATCCAATATAACTCCCATTGTTGCTGGGAATCGGCTTGCGTCATCCAGGCACATACAGACAACACAATAATAACATTAGAGCACAGCCCTGGAAAAAAACACCGCATTACAAATCAAGTGCAGATTACCTGGTTATTTCTATGCCGTCCTGCTGAACACACAGTCAGTCTGTCGGTAGCCAAGTCACAGATAGCAGTTATACCTGGGATTCATATGCAAATGTAGGATTCCAGAGAACACGAGCGATGGGTTGACAGCGAATCAGATGCGTCGAAAGCGTAGAGGGCGGGGCGTCCTGACCGTAAACACATGACACGTGACACAGAGTCAAATGACACATGACACAGAGTCATGTGCTTCTGCGAATACATTGGTAAAGAACTTCTCAGGACATTTATGAGCAGGCTATACATGTAAATCTTGTTGTTCAGCTGCCTGCCGTGTATGGACTCAAAATACAGTCAGTATGTTTATGCATGTAATGTGATCTATTTCACTCTTATTTCTGGAAATTCGTCGATGCTTTTCGCCTGCTGTAGAGGTCCCAGCTTCCTGCCAATAGCACTGGTCTTGTGATCATTTTCCATAAAAAAAAACGTCAACCTTTATTTTGCGGCCAATTCAGCATAAACTGTACATTCATCTGAAGCTTCCTCGTGACAGGTAGTTCTGCCCCACAAAAGGCACGAGTTCTACTAACCACCTCCGAATAGTGCTTAGACACAGGTACCTGGATAAGGACAAACCAAATTGCCTTTATACAGAAATCTTGATTTTTTTTTGCCATTATAAATCAGTTCCTAACACTATTAGAACAACATGTTATTAACCAAGGGACAAATTATTTTTATTTGAATACCTTGAAAAGCGCTATATAAGCTCAAAATATTATTATTATTAGACAGACAACTGAGTGAGAGCATCTCTGACACCGCAAGACTTGTGGGATGCCCACGGTCATCAAGGGTGAGTACGGTACCTAGAGGTCCGAGGGACCAACCATGATCCGGAGACAGTGTTGTTAGACGCCCGAGGCTAAAGAATCAACAGTGACATAAGTCACAGACATCTCGAATGAAGGTTACCGAAGGTAAGAGTCACAACTCACAGTGCTGCGCATCCAAACCCGCTCGGTATGGGGCTGCGTGGCCGCGGAGAGCGCCCCCAGTGGACACACGAGGGATCGGAATTGGACCTTGGACCAGTGGAAGGTCTTCTAGGCCCGTTTCCTTTTACATAAGTGGGCCGTTTACTGGGGAAGTGACAAGCCGGTGGAGGGAGTGTGATGCTCTGGGAAACCCTGTGTCAATTTGACGTATTCTCTGCTGGCAGTTCGTGAACGGTTTGAGGAACATGATGAAGCGTAAGTGTTGCCCAGACCTCATCAGTGTGCCTACATAATGGGGAAGGCAGGCGGCCGGGACTGTGGCGTCGAAATCACTGGATGTCAATGATTTTGTCATGGTTTGGGTAAGCTGACTCGTGTTTTTGGTTTATAGACCCGTCATACACAGTTGGTCATTCCCTTTTGACTAGCTCCATGTCATAAAGCGACAGACCTGGACGCCTGCACCTGGGTCATTTACATTTTGCGCATTTAGCAGACGCTCTTATCCAGAGCGACTTACAATAAGTGCAGGCATTTCACATATAGCTAAAACACACATCAAAAAGGCAATAAGTACATTGTTCCCGGGTGGGAGCAGGGGGAAGTGCTAGAGATAGAAGGGGTGCCAGGAGAGGAGGAATGGGTGATAATCGTAGAAGAATGATTCGGTAGTGAAGTTTCGAACAGGCGAGAGTTGTGGAGCTCCATTCATGGAGCTACTGGAGGTACAGTTTGAAGAGGAATGTTTTTAGATGTTTTTTGAAGATTGATAGAGAGTCCGATGATCTGATCTCCAGAGTGGAGTTGTTCCACCATTGCGGGGCAAGCACAGAGAACAATTTAGACTGAGCAGATCGGGAGTTGCCCTCCCGTAGGGATGGCACTACCAAGAGGCCTGAGGTGGCAGAACGAAGTGCTCGCGTGGGTGTGTACGGCTTGATTAGTGACTGGATGTAGGAGGGGGCGGTTCCTCTTGCTGCCCCATAGGCTAGCACCATGGTTTTGTAGTGGATGCGTGCTTCGACCGGGAGCCAGTGTAGTGTGCGGAACAGCCGAGTGACGTGGGAGAACTTTGGTAGATTGAAGATCAGGCGGGCTGCTGCATTTTGAATGAGTTGCAGGGGTTTGATGGCGCACACTGGGAGACCAGCCAGAAGGGAGTTGCAGTAGTCAAGACGGGAGATGATAAGTGCCTGGATCAGCACTTGTGCGGCTTCCTGCGTAAGATACGGCCTTACTTTCCGAATGTTGTAGAGCATGTACCTGCAAGACCGGGACACCGCCTTGATGTGTGCAGAAAATGAGAGGGAGTTGTCAAGGATCACGCCAAGGTTTTCCCACATTGGGTAGCGGGGACTGTGACGTTGTCCACCGTAATGGACAGATCCTGGAGCGGGCAGGCTCTTCCTTTGAAGAAGAGCAGTTCAGTTTTACCTAGGTTGAGTTTCAGATGGTGGGCAGACATCCAGGCCGAGATGTCAGTCAGACATGCAGAGATACGGGATGCTACCTGGGTTTCAGACTGTGGGAATGAGAAAAATAGTTGGGTGTCATCTGCATAGCAGTGATAGGAGAGGCCATGTGAGGATATGACAGAGCCAAGAGACCAGGTGTATAAGGAGAAAAGGAGAGGGCCTAGGACCGATCCTTGGGGGACCCCAGTGACAAGGGGCTGCATGTTCGACGGCGAGCCTCGCCACACCACCTGGTAAAAACGGTCCGACAAGTAGGAGGAAAACCAGGAATGCACCGCTCCTGAGATCCCCAGGTCAGAGAGGGTGGAGAGCAGGATCTGATGGTTTACTGTGTCGAAGGCAGCAGATAAGTCTAGTAGAATGAGAACAGAGGAGAGAGAGTTGGCTTGGGCCTTGCGTAGGGCTTCAGTTACACAGAGCAGCGCTGTTTCAGTCATTGTAGTATAGGTCTTAAAATATCATAATCATCTCTCTTTATTAGTTATCCGTTACAGACATCACCGTTTGATTAATCTGTATATGTGTCAACATCAGAGTATTAGTTGTGTTCTGTCAGAAACTCTAGTTTAACAATACATGGGAAGCGCGCATGCGCACACACTTGGCCCTCCCGTCTCATGCCCTCCCGTCTCATGCCCTCCCGTCTCATGCCCACCCGTCTCATGCCCACCCGTCTCATGCCCACCCGTCTCATGCCCACCCGTCTCATGCCCACCCGTCTCATGCCCACCCGTCTCATGCCTGGGCGTGTCCAACGGCAAGTCCAGAGGTCCATTCGGTTTCAATTGATAGCAACAAACGTCAATAATTCGCGATTTGACCCTCTGGACTTGCCGTTAAACACGCCCAGGCATGAGACGGGAGGCTGCGGGCTGCAGCCATACAATCTTGAACTATAGAGAGTCAGCTTGTAACTGTACAGCTTGCAGAACTAGAGATGAGCTTGGCACGCAAATATGACGTCATCACTTACTCTCATTGGCAATAAGCCCGACAGAAAAGGCCGACCTCGTAATAGCGCACTTGTCATGTTCATACCCACTCCCAGATTTATGTATATTAAGCCAGGTGCTACTTGAAGACGAGACAGCAAACTGGAAAACACCAGTCTGTGGAAAGGGGAGCCACATTCTCTGAGAGTTGTATGCTTTGTGTTGGACTTCTTTGGCAACCATTTCTAATCTGGCTATTTGTTGACAGACCTTCGATGGATTCCATCAGAAAGAGACAATCTACACGTATCCTAACATATAATTTAAAATGTTGCTACTGCAGGAGAAACCAGAGTATTTTTTGACATGCATAAGGGGAGCTAGATTTTGGGTTATTTGATGTACCAGCTATATATACACATGTCATAGGAGATGCTGGGATAAACACAAACTTAAATGCTTTATAATACTACAGTCTGATATCCATGACACCTTAAGTGAAGCCATAGTCCACCTAGACAGATTTCCACACATTAGAAAAATCCCACTTGGATCATATAGAGCCTAATGCAATAACAGAAATAAGTTAATAGATTATGTCTGGCATTTGACAACACAGTCAAGGATCCATTCTGGATGGCTAGTGCCTTATCACAGAAATAGAAGCAGCCTATAATTTGGTAAAATAAAACTGACTTTCAAAATACTTTTGTGAGATATGAATTATAGGAATACAATATACTGCAAAGGCTTCAAACCAGTTCCATGTAGGGCCACATGTCCAAGGGTTTACTGTCAAACCAGTTCCACGTAGAACCAAGTGTCTGAGGGTTTACTCTCAAACCAGTTCCACGTAGAACCAAGTGTCTTAGGGTTTACTGTCAAACCAGTTCCACATAGAACCAAGTGCCTGAGGGTTCACTGTCAAACTATTTCCACATAGAACCAAGTGTCTGAGGGTTTACTGTCCTACCGTGTGATTCATTAATGGGGTCACATTATTTACGGTCTTCTCACACCTGGTCGTTCAGGTCTTTCATGCCATTAACCAGCATTGATGTTTGGCTCGGTTTAACACCCATGTACAGACCCAAAGCTAGCTGCATAGTAAAACCTGTTCAGCAGAACCTGCTTAACAAGGGAATGAACACGTCGCTGTCCCCAACACCAAAATAATGAACACATTTTTCGACATCCACAACCCAACTAAGGCAGATAAACTGGTAGGTGCAGTAATACAGCACATGCAGTAGATCATGTCTTTTTTTAGTAACTGCATGATTTTTACCTGCTCCTAGAAAAACAACAAACACTATATTGAAAAGAACAACCTTTTCATAACGATGGTTATTTTCCTTCAAGAGTTTATATGAAAAACATGCCATCAAATGCTTTTATTTCTCTATAGAAAAAATACTTAAATTCAATCAGGGAAACAGTCCAAAATATTTCGGCATCTTGTTTATCAACCGATGGTCCTTGATACATTTTCACCTTTGTCCTATAAATGACATGTAAATACAATGTACACAGTAATAAATATTCCAAAGGAGAAAAAAAATATTTGTACAGTTACATATCATATATATATATAATTCTATACGGTAAAAACTTTTTTCAAGTTTATTAAACGCAAAAACCAAAATGGCAGAAAAATAAAGAGAATGATGATTGCATTATTTTCATTCCCAAGGCAACGGTAACCATGGCCACTCAGTCTGTAATAAATAATGTGATATTACCTCAAGACTGCAGTAGTGTCCCACTGTAAAAAAAAAAAAAAAACATAAAAAAATCATAGTGCAAGTTACTTTCCGCTCGCAGTGTCAATGCACTTTTAAAACAAACCAAACAGGTATATCCAAGAGGACAGTTAATCAGTGTGCCTGCATCGACTTCTCTCTGAGCTTAGAAAACCTTTCTGCGTCTCCGTGATCATTGCAGCAAAACAAATTGCTTAAAAAAAACTTGTGAAACAATAAATGTGTAAAACCGTAGCCACTTTCCAGGCCAGGTATATTTTTTTGGCAAATTATTTTGAGACCAACAGGAAAATGAACACACAGCAGTTTTACGCCTCGTTCACACACTCCATTCAGTCACAATCAATAATCAAAATGGTGTCGCAGAGGTTTGTGCACACGCACGTATCGTTGTGGGCATACACACTGCGTACACACACATACACACACACCGCGTACACAAGTCAAAGTAATCTAATAAATGCATAGAAAAAAATATTAGTAGCAATGTTCAACTTAATAGGGTTACTGTCATGCAGCATATTGACACACAGAGCAAGGCAGGTAATGTGTGTGTGGGTGTGTGTTCAGGTTTGCTCTGCCTTTCCTCATCCCTGTCCTCCCTTTCCCACTCAGGAGTGTGTCCTAAATCACACCCTATTCCCAATACACCTCGGTCCACCCATACTACACAAAGTAGGGCTCATAAACAGTGAACTTAGCAGGGAATAGGGTGCCATACAGCAGGACACACAGATGGAAAAGGATGGAAGGAGTCTTCTGTGGCGCCGTCACCCCTAGACCACTGTTCCTCTGACTGGGTTTCGTCAACGAGTACAGGAGAGTTTTCATTCAGGTGCACCATAATTCAAACCTGGCGCGGCCGAGAACTTAACTAAAAAATGAAAAGTGGTGGCGTCTCTTATCGGAACCGTTATGGGTTCCACGACGGTTCACGTTTCAGATGGCATCAGTGCGTGTGGGGCCCTAATGAACAGGGCCCAGTCACACCTCGGCCCCCAGCTCTATAACCCCCGTCTCAATAATGGGTACCAGCTTATCGTCCACCTGAACCAGCAGGATGGTCTTGTCTATATGAGATCGACTGGCTAGGTCACGACTACAAGGCACCCACCGGTGAATCACCTGGCAGGAGGAGGTCCACGGGGGAGAAAGAGAGGAGAGATATGGGTGAGTAAAAACAGTAACTTAATGATGTACTGTATATCAATAATTTGTGAAATATGTGAAAATATTGAAGCCTAAAACTTGCTATACATTACATCCTCTTAGTGAATAAATAGTATAGCATAGTACTAAGTTAAAATAAGAATTAAATGATGATTAATTAATTGAGTATGTCCCTGATTAAATAAAAGTTACATACATATTTATAAATGAATAGCATATGATTTATTAATAGCACAAGATTTCTCGTCCAGTTGAAAAGCGCCATTATTACATGGACGGTGTACATACATGTCTCTGAATAAATAGCGCTATACTATATTATTACATGGATGGTGTACATGCATGTCTCTGAATAAATAACAATATAAATAGCGATATACTATATTATTACATGGATGGCGTACATACATGTCTCTGAATAAATAGCGCTATACTATATTATTACATGGATGGTGTACATACATGTCTCTGAATAAATAGCGCTATACTATATTATTACATGGATGGTGTACATACATGTCTCTGAATAAATAGCGCTATACTATATTATTACATGGATGGTGTACATGCATGTCTCTGAATAAATAACAATATAAATAGCGATATACTATATTATTACATGGATGGCGTACATACATGTCTCTGAATAAATAGCGCTATACTATATTATTACATGGATGGTGTACATACATGTCTCTGAATAAATGGCGCTATACTATATTATTACATGGATGGCGTACATACATGTCTCTGAATAAATGGCGCTATACTATATTATTACATGGATGGCGTACATACATGTCCCTCCATGCCCTCCAGGGGATTCCAGTCCCTCCAGCAGCTGCGTCCAGCCCTCAGCCGCAGCGTCTCATCCGGCCATTGCAACTCTTTCCGCTTGGACAGGTTAATGTTCTCCAGCACCTGGCTCACATCCATGATCTGCGGCGAGAGAAGTGATACATAAATACCCGCCACATAAATACCCCCAGCTGAGAGCCCAGGAGATCTACTGTGGAACCATGAGCTTCCTTAGCTGTGGTGTCCTGGCCCATCAATACAAGAATGACGCTCAACTAGGCTTGATCTGTATCCTCAATGCTGCCCTATACCCTTTAAGACCTGATGATGAAACTAATAGATAATATTTTGAGTAAGATTAACTCAGTGCTTAAAACCCACTGATAGATGTCCTGTAGTTGACCACTTTACCTGCACTGTTTGTAATACTCCGAAACAGCCTCACAACTGTAGGAGAGATCGTGTCACCTGTACTCTGTGGGAGATATCGTGTCACCTGTACTCGGTGGGAGATATCGTGTCACCTGTACTCGGTGGGAGATATCGTGTCACCTGTACTCGGTGGGAGATATCGTCTCACCTGTACTCGGTGGGAGATATCGTCTCACCTGTACTCGGTGGGAGATATCGTGTCACCTGTACTCGGTGGGAGATATCGTGTCACCTGTACTCGGTGGGAGATATCGTGTCACCTGTACTCGGTGGGAGATATCGTGTCACCTGTACTCGGTGGGAGATATCGTGTCACCTGTACTCGGTGGGAGATATCGTCTCACCTGCAGGGTATATGCAGGAATCTTGAAGTGAATTTTAATACCTTTTCAATATTTTTCAAGACTTCTCAATATTTTTTAATACCTCACCGCCACGTCAAGCTGTAACCATTTACATCAGTGATAAAAACTAAAAAGCATTAATATCCAAACCTTTACTGAAAAACAGAACTGACAGTGAAATTCACAGTGCAAAAAATGTTCAGAAAGTGCACAAACAGCTTTGCTCCTTGCACATCCCTGAGCTAATTAATAATAAAAAGTGCACAGCAATTTTTATTAAGTACCTAACCTGTCAAAACAATACATCATTTATAAAAATAAAGAAAAATACAATTCAGAAAACTTAAAATGATTTCTTTGAACCTCAGAACTTATTCTCTACACTACACTCACAGACGTACATGGTCACAAAACTCTCACTCACAAACGCACACACAAACTCTCCGCATCAACAAGGACTCCAACGTGTTTCCGTTTAAGGTGCTGTATTATCACCGTGGTGCTCCCGTGCCATGTTATGTCGCTTTTGCATATCTTGCAATTAACACACTTTTTATTTATGTATTTACTTAGTGTGAAATGCTCCCACACTTTGGATGACTTCGGTCAAACTGATTTTGCCGACTCCGCCATCAAAACAACGTTACAGCTCCGCACTCAACTCAATTGCTTTTATCTCCGCGACCGAGTGGCGCGACACAACGTGTCGATAATGAAATTCGTTCCCAGCTTTTTTAATTATCGATTTTATCGATTCGTTGTTGCAGCCCTAAAGTTAACTTACCTAGCCACGGTACCTAGCCAGAACAGATCTTTATTAATATGACACTTCTCAAAACACACACATAACAGGTTGAAAATGAAATAAATAAAAATATAGTATATAGAGTATACTATAAGCAGGTACCTAGATTGGACACGGTCATCTTCCCAGAATCGATGTGGACATCAAGCTGTTTCGTTTTTGTTGACTGGTTGAGCGACTCGTCAAACATTAACACAAACTGGCCAGCCTTGTTGATGGTGTTGAACATTTCGGTGCGTTGTAATACGCACTGGGAACACCAGAGCGTACATTGTGCTTTTGAACTTCCGCCCGCCTGCCCGCTCTAGTGATCTCAGAGGCAATTTACTAACGTTTTTTTATTTATAAAAATGACTAAATTTACACACTTTTACGATGTTTTTGGGACTGTTGGACAGATAATTCAGAAAAAATACATTCAATATTTAAGACTTCATAAAGCCGTGATAAGACTTTAATACTTTTTAAGACCCCGCGGATACCCTGACCTGTACTCCGTGGGAGATATCGTCTCACCTGTACTCCGTGGGAGATATCGTCCCACCTGTACTCCGTGGGAGATATCGTCTCACCTGTACTCCGTGGGAGATATCGTCTCACCTGTACTCCGTGGGAGATATCGTCTCACCTGTACTCTGTAGGAGATATCGTCTCGCCGGACGGAGACTAGCGTCGGGTTGTGTTGGTGCTGATGCAGGTGTTGACCCAGCGGGTCGGCCACGCCACCACACAGCCCGTCGCTGCCCAGGAGTCCCACCAGCGTGTGTCTCTTGCAGAGGGGGATACTGTGGGAGGAGAGGGACGCAGAGGGTCCGGCAGGGTCAGAGGACGACCCTGAGCCCAAGCGGAGCTGCAGGGAGGTGGGGAGAGTCCGCAGGGACAGCTGGCTGGTGGAGGAGCGCCGGCAAGGCTCCAGACCCGTGGCCGAGGTGCGGAGTGAAGAGTGGCGGCTACTGCTGTAGCGGTAGGAGGAGGATTGGCTGGCCACAGAGGCCCGGGCTGGGGAGTGGCGTACCAGGCCCGACTGGACCGACTGGGAACTCTGACTGGTCCCTGAATGAGGGAGACGCGTTCAATTATGATCAGTGGAAAATCGTCAGAAACACCTGACCAAAGCGTGAACTTAGAACCTAGAAAACGGTCAAATATAAAGTCGATAAAAATCGGTAAAATCATTTGGATCCGGTGAACCAGGGTGCGACCAATTCTTCCCCGCATAAACAACTCTCGGTTCCTCTGTTAACTGAAATGACTGGGTGGACATTAACTCACCCCAAGCCTGATGAGGGTGTCTGCCATGGCCCCGGTCCTCACCCATGGTATGTGGCAGGTGGGCCAGGGGCACGGCTGTTCCAGATAACCCTCCCTGGGACACTGAGCTGGGCTGGGAGTCCCCGCTCCCATTACCGCTGGCACAGGACACACCTCCGCCGTCTGGGTCCTCAATGTTCCCACCGCTGTTACAGCCAGCGCCACAACCCTTACGCAACCTAGAGAATGACAGCGGGAGGTTAGAACCCTACACAGCTCCACTGGGAGAGAATGGCACATATGGTACAAGGGATGTGGGTTTGAGAACACATGAGAGAGAGAGGGGGAGAGAGGGGGGAGAGAGAGAGAGGGAGACCTCCTACCGGTGCCAGGTGCTGACAACGAAGTTCCTTATGTTCCCCATGCTGATTGGTCCTCCCAGAATGTGACCCAGCTGCGTGTGGGAGTCGCAGTAGGACGTTGTCAGAGGCGACACGTAGATGGGATATCCGATAGGCTGGTCGCACGATGAGTTGATCATGTTGCGCAGTGCCTGTTTAGCATTCTGGATGCTTCCACGTTCCGGATTCCTGTTCCGGAAGAAAACCAGCTCCTGCTGCTGCCCCGCCCAGAGACCACGGACACACTCCTTATTCACCTGCAGCAAAAAATAGGATCATAATGATTGGAATTGGTTCTGACCCATAAGTGCAACAATGTATACATAAGTAATAAACACATACAAACGAAAGACTACAAAAAATACAAAAATCTGTAAGGTGACAATGATTTCCAGAAACTCTCTGTATGGAATAATAATGCATCTTATTTTTACCTTCCAGAGCTGAGGTATCGTCTGGTAATAAAGTTATAGTAACCTTAATGACACAGCAGCTGAGGTATCGCCTGGTAATAATGTTATAGTAACCTTAATGACACAGCAGCTGAGGTATCGTCTGTTAATAATGTTATAGTAACCTTAATGACACAGCAGCTGAGGTATCGCCTGGTAATAATGTTATAGTAACCTTAATGACACAGCAGCTGAGGTATCGTCTGTTAATAATGTTATAGTAACCTTAATGACACAGCAGCTGAGGTATCGCCTGGTAATAATGTTATAGTAACCTTAATGACACAGCAGCTGAGGTATCGTCTGTTAATAATGTTATAGTAACCTTAATGACACAGCAGCTGAGGTATCGCCTGGTAATAATGTTATAGTAACCTTAATGACACAGCAGCTGAGGTATCGCCTGGTAATAATGTTATAGTAACCTTAATGACACAGCAGCTGAGGTATCGCCTGGTAATAATGTTATAGTAACCTTAATGACACAGCAGCTGAGGTATCGCCTGGTAATAATGTTATAGTAACCTTAATGACACAGCAGCTGAGGTATCGCCTGGTAATAATGTTATAGTAACCTTAATGACACAGCAGCTGAGGTATCGCCTGGTAATAATGTTATAGTAACCTTAATGACACAGCAGCTGAGGTATCGTCTGTTAATAATGTTATAGTAACCTTAATGACACAGCAGCTGAGGTATCGCCTGGTAATAATGTTATAGTAACCTTAATGACACAGCAGCTGAGGTATCGTCTGTTAATAATGTTATAGTAACCTTAATGACACAGCAGCTGAGGTATCGCCTGGTAATAATGTTATAGTAACCTTAATGACACAGCAGCTGAGGTATCGTCTGTTAATAATGTTATAGTAACCTTAATGACACAGCAGCTGAGGTATCGCCTGGTAATAATGTTATAGTAACCTTAAAGACACAGCAGCTGAGGTATCGCCTGGTAATAATGTTATAGTAACCTTAATGACACAGCAGCTGAGGTATCGCCTGGTAATAATGTTATAGTAACCTTAATGACACAGCAGCTGAGGTATCGCCTGGTAATAATGTTATAGTAACCTTAATGACACGGAAGCTGAGGTATCGTCTGTTAAGCATGATGATTTTGTATTCGTTGGTTCCTTCGTCCAAAACGTGACGCAGGGCGAGCAGTGAGGGAGAGTTGGACAGCACGGCGCTGCGCCAGGCAGGATCTCCTTCGTGAGCAATCACCAGGTTCTGCTGGTGGGACGAGATGGCTTCAAACAGAACTACAGGCTCATCATACTCATCCGGGGACGTGAAGTGGTCCTGAGAAGAGAGAAAGTGTCAGCCCTTTATCGCACCTGGTGTAGTTTTAATGACATGCGTATCCCAGCTGACTCACCTGGTGTAGATTTAATGACATGCGTATCCCAGCTGACTCACCTGGTGTAGTTTTAATGACATGCGTATCCCAGCTGACTCACCTGGTGTAGTTTTAATGACATGCGTATCCCAGCTGACTCACCTGGTGTAGATTTAATGACATGCGTATCCCAGCTGACTCACCTGGTGTAGATTTAATGACATGCGTATCCCAGCTGACTCACCTGGTGTAGTTTTAATGACATGCGTATCCCAGCTGACTCACCTGGTGTAGTTTTAATGACATGCGTATCCCAGCTGACTCACCTGGTGTAGTTTTAATGACATGCGTATCCCAGCTGACTCACCTGGTGTAGTTTTAATGACATGCGTATCCCAGCTGACTCACCTGGTGTAGTTTTAATGACATGCGTATCCCAGCTGACTCACCTGGTGTAGTTTTAATGACATGCGTATCCCAGCTGACTCACCTGGTGTAGTTTTAATGACATGCGTATCCCAGCTGACTCACCTGGTGTAGATTTAATGACATGCGTATCCCAGCTGACTCACCTGGTGTAGATTTAATGACATGCGTATCCCAGCTGACTCACCTGGTGTAGTTTTAATGACATGCGTATCCCAGCTGACTCACCTGGTGTAGTTTTAATGACATGCGTATCCCAGCTGACTCACCTGGTGTAGATTTAATGACATGCGTATCCCAGCTGACTCACCTGGTGTAGTTTTAATGACATGCGTATCCCAGCTGACTCACCTGGTGTAGTTTTAATGACATGCGTATCCCAGCTGACTCACCTGGTGTAGATTTAATGACATGCGTATCCCAGCTGACTCACCTGGTGTAGTTTTAATGACATGCGTATCCCAGCTGACTCACCTGGTGTAGTTTTAATGACATGCGTATCCCAGCTGACTCACCTGGTGTAGATTTAATGACATGCGTATCCCAGCTGACTCACCTGGTGTAGTTTTAATGACATGCGTATCCCAGCTGACTCACCTGGTGTAGTTTTAATGACATGCGTATCCCAGCTGACTCACCTGGTGTAGTTTTAATGACATGCGTATCCCAGCTGACTCACCTGGTGTAGATTTAATGACATGCGTATCCCAGCTGACTCACCTGGTGTAGATTTAATGACATGCGTATCCCAGCTGACTCACCTGGTGTAGATTTAATGACATGCGTATCCCAGCTGACTCACCTGGTGTAGATTTAATGACATGCGTATCCCAGCTGACTCACCTGGTGTAGATTTAATGACATGCGTATCCCAGCTGACTCACCTGGTGTAGTTTTAATGACATGCGTATCCCAGCTGACTCACCTGGTGTAGTTTTAATGACATGCGTATCCCAGCTGACTCACCTGGTGTAGATTTAATGACATGCGTATCCCAGCTGACTCACCTGGTGTAGATTTAATGACATGCGTATCCCAGCTGACTCACCTGGTGTAGATTTAATGACATGCGTATCCCAGCTGACTCACCTGGTGTAGATTTAATGACATGCGTATCCCAGCTGACTCACCTGGTGTAGTTTTAATGACATGCGTATCCCAGCTGACTCACCTGGTGTAGTTTTAATGACATGCGTATCCCAGCTGACTCACCTGGTGTAGATTTAATGACATGCGTATCCCAGCTGACTCACCTGGTGTAGATTTAATGACATGCGTATCCCAGCTGACTCACCTGGTGTAGTTTTAATGACATGCGTATCCCAGCTGACTCACCTGGTGTAGTTTTAATGACATGCGTATTCCAGGTACCACGACTTTCTTCAGGAGTTCCATGTCGGCAAAGATCCACTCGTCTCTGACTGAGGAAATCCGGAAGTCCCCCTTAAAGAGAGCATGCAGACCATGTAGGAAAGACTCCAGGTTACTGGAGAGGGAAAACAAATGACGTGTTATATAGTTATATAGTATGTTATAAAACAACTAGGGTGAGCCATGAGTACAATAATGGTCAAACTCTCAGTATACATTAAAGTGCTAGGGTGGTACATTGGTGTAATGGGACTACCCTAGAACATAAACTAGACCGATGGATTAACCTAGAACATAAACTAGACCGATGGATTAACCTAGAACATGAACTAGACCGATGAATTAACCTAGAACATAAACTAGACCGATGAATTAACCTAGAACATAAACTAGACCGATGAATTAACCTAGAACATAAACTAGACCGATGAATTAACCTAGAACATGAACTAGACCGATGAATTAACCTAGAACATGAACTAGACCGGTGGACCAACCCTAGAACATAAACTAGACCGATGAATTAACCTAGACGGATGGATTAACCTAGAACATAAACTAGACCGGTGGACCAACCCTAGAACATGAACTAGACCGGTGGACCAACCTAGAACATGAACTAGACCGGTGGACCAACCCTAGAACATGAACTAGACCGGTGGACCAACCCTAGAACATGAACTAGACCGGTGGACCAACCTAGAACATGAACTAGACCGGTGGACCAATCTAGAACATGAACTAGACCGGTGGACCAATCTAGAACATGAACAAGACCGGTGGACCAACCTAGAACATGAACTAGACCGGTGGACCAACCCTAGAACATGAACTAGACCGGTGTACAACCCTAGAACACCAATTAGAACAGGTATCTCACCTGGACATGTGATGTGCTGCAGTTCCCAGAGCCCTCCTGCCCAGCACACACAGACCAAAACACAGCAACACCAGTGATGAGTCCTTCTCCACATCCAGAGGCTGGAGAACCCAAGAGATGTTCAGCTCGGGGGAACATTTAGGTACACAATAACCAAAACGTTTTTACATGTTAATGGCAGTTCCTGAGATGTCTGTATGTTCTCACCTTGGCCCGTCGTGAGTTGCAGTACTGGATCCAGGCCAGGTAGACCTGACAAAAGGAGTCTCTGGAGATCCCAGCCAGCCGGTGGTCGTAGTCCTCGTCGATGTTGGGGTTGAACGTAGGGTCCAGGTCCACGTAGTTCCTCTCCCCACAGGCCTTCAGCCCCTCCCTCATCGTCTCATTGGCCAGCCACTCGTCCAGTCTGGCCGACTCTATCACGTAGTAGATGATGCCCTGAAGAGAAAGACTGGGTTACAAACGGAGAGACCGCGAGGTGGCGTCTAGGCGTGTCCTATAAAATGACCCCAGCTAACATCGTTCTCAGGCGATTCACCTTGACGTAGTACGTAGTGAGGATCCGACGGAGGTCGAACACCTGCAGCATGGAGGCGGCGCTGTTGTCCGTGATGCTGTAGCCCTCCAGGACGTACTTTGTGACCAGCACTTCCCAGGCCAGCCAACGCTGTCCGAAGGCCGCGTTAAACGACAGGATGTGGGGCAGGTGGCCCGGCTCGCAGCAGCAACAGCTCTCATCTTCCTCCACCCCTTCAGTGATGGCCTCCACCTCCCGCTGCTGGCAGTAAGTACCTGGGGGTTGGGTTGATGTTTTGAACACGCTATAATGCTTCGTAAATGCTCACACTATAACCCTACCTTCTGGCTGTAAGTACCTAGGGGTTGGGTTGATGTTATGAACACGCTATAATGCTTCGTAAATGCACACACTATAACCCTACCGTCTGACTGTAAGTACCCTGGGGGTTGGGTTAATGTTATGAACATGCTATAATGCCTCATAAATGCTGACACTATAACCCTACCTTCTGGCTGTAAGTACCTGGGGGTTGGGTTAATGTTATGAACACGCTATAATGCTTCGTAAATGCACACACTATAACCCTACCTTCTGGCTGTAAGTACCTGGGGGTTGGGTTAATGTTTTGAACACGCTATAATGCCTCATAAATGCTGACACTATAACCCTACCTTCTGGCTGTGATTGCAGTGCGTAACTAGTCATCAAAGCTTCATGAACACTCTACAAGATGAACGCCCTCTGCTGGCAGAACCTACAGGGAGATGCACAACTCCTGCCCCTGACCTCTGAACTCAAGTCCTCGGAGCTGGTAGGTGACCAGTCCATTGCCGATCTCGACCAGGTGAACCAGGGCGTTGAGGTAGTCTGAGGCCAGGATGAAGCAGTCCCCGGTCCCGTAGTTGCCCCAGCGACCCAGCAGCAGGTCTCCACACAGGCTGTGTTGTAGTGAACGGGTCAGGTGTTCATAGAAGATGGAGTTCAGGTTGTTGTCATCAGAACCTGGAGCGCAATGGGAAACAAAATCAACTGGGAAGTAATACTGTGCACTATTCTAAAGTGTTTTATGGTAATACTAAACAGAAGTATCAAGGCAACATGAACATACTGGTAAGAGACGAACAGGGACCATCATCACTTTCATGGCAGAGGAGAATGTTCAGAGGTGTTTCATAAAAATGGAGACGTTTGAATTGAGAGGCTGGTGTGAAACAATGTTGGCTTCTGAAGTGAATGTATGATTTATGTGTAGTGTATTATTTACATGGCCACCTTCCCTAGAACCAGTGCCAGAAGGACATTCCTGAGATGTCTATACTGCACATTATTGGTAATTACACTAGAAGATCCACCAATATATCGGCCGGCAATTGGTAACGGACAATAATGTAATAATCTGATGATGAAATAAAATAGGTTTAAGTATAACAGACAGTACAGGCTAATGCTCCACCCACCTGGGTTTCTGTCCAATAGAAATAAGCAGAACCCCCCAGTATAACAGACAGTACAGGCTAATGCTCCACCCACCTGGGTTTCTGTCCAATAGAAATAAGCAGAACCCCCCAGTATAATAGACAGTACAGGCTAATGCTCCACCCACCTGGGTTTCTGTCCAGTTGAGAAGCCAGTCTAGTGTTGGAGTGATCCACTCTCTTAGTGCTGTAATAGACAATACATCAGAATAACAGAAAGACACTACAAGAATAATCCTCATATGACACACAGAGAAGCCAGCCAGCGACAGCCAGCCAGCGACAGCCAGCCAGCGACAGCCAGCCAGCGGGATATCTGGGTACTCCTTACTTGTAGTCTCTTTCCCAGAACTTTACAGGTCTGACGTAGGAGGTGATGAAGATGGCACTGCCCAGAAAGGGGTTGAGAGGAGTGGAGAATACAGAGGATATGATAGCCTGGACAAACAGCATGGCAGAGTCTGGACAGGAAGAGGAGGAGTCAAGGAGCTTCACAACAATATGTCAATGAAAACCTGGAAATTCTTTACAACCTACCTGTATACATTATAAATAAATAAAATAATGTGTTTATGTATAGAAGCCCACAAGGGACTATATTCAAATAATAATCCATTTACACAAACATTTTCAATATATGTAAGTGTTATACAAGACAATATTCAAATTAAAATGCAATAATCCAAATTGCATTTCCATGTTGACATCTCACATGGGCGTTCCAGTTCAATATTAAAATGAAAATGGAATTACGGTTTGACATTTAATATTAAAAGACCCTTATGTGATTTATAGTGGATAATATTGAAATGCTAATGCAATTGCAATATAAACAATGCATCTTCATTTTCCGCAATTTTTAAGTCTCAATAAAAATGCACTTTCTAATTATTTGAAAATTTACAAGAAAACAGCCTTACATCATTTCATTTCCAAAGACTCTGAGGTGCTTTGCAGTAGACACAATCCAAAACGCTAAACAGCGTCCCAGTCAAATGTATTTTCATTTTCAAGTGAACACTGCCTTGATGTGAGGTCTGACGGTTTGCATTTTTATGATTAAATATTGTCCCTCACAGAGCGTGGTGACATGAAAATTAAAATGCATTTGAATGGGGCTGTTTAGCGTGTTGTATTTAAATATTGTCCACTGCAAAGCACATTAGAGTCTTTGAAAATTAAATGATAAATGCAGTTTTTATTTTCAAGTAAATAACGTGCATTTTATCCATCATTATGGATGACAAAATAAGCGATTTCAATAATCAGGTCTAAATGACTGAAGACCTTTAGTCCAACACCGGCTGTTGTTTCGGGAGCATGGCAGCCGTTTGTGTCACATGTTAAGGGATTAAAGGATACGAGGCACAGCGAAGGGCTGGGCGAAGGCGTGAAAGGCGGAGCCCCATGTGATCTGCCAGGGAGCGATGTAGGTGTAGACAAAACGGAGCTTATAAAACAGCTCCCACAACTACAGGACAACAACGTCAGGAAAGGGGGGGTGAGGGGGGGGGGTGAGGGGGCGGGGCAGAGTGGGTTGGGGGCGAGAGGGGGCGGGGCAAGAGACATTGGTTAGATGATGCCTGTCGCAAAGCACATTGTGTATATTGTAACTAACAGGGTTGTGTGTAACTAATGGCACCAGGTGAACTGAAACATTATAACAGTGGGTCAACATGAGATTAAATATGGCTGTGTCACCTTGCTGAAGACGATGGACATCAGGAATAGGTCCAGTAGCAAAGTCTCAGAGAGGTCGCGGTAATCAAAGGTGAAGAAGAGGACGGTGAAGAGAACTGTGACATACTGGTAGGTGGGGCTACTGAAGGAGGAACGAAGCAGCTTCAGACCCGCAACGGTTATCATCAAAGCTCCAACCCTGGGGGGTTGGGGAGTGAGAAAGGGGTGGGTCGAGTAGAGAGAGGGAGGTCAGGGAAAGATAAAAGGAGACTTCATCACAACACTGTACTCGTGCTGATCAAACCACCCAGCAGGTCTGGATCACTTGAAAGACTACCACAGAAAGGCAGAAAATAAAAGTGCTGATTTTAAGCAGACAGGAAGTAGTGCAGGAGTTGTTATGACACAATTTCAACCACCTCCACCGATTGGATAATCATATGAGACAGAGGACAGACACTGTAGAAACACAGACAGACGGGCAGACAGTGACTCACTCAGTGTTCAGTTTTCTGGGACTAGCCAGTTCTCTGGCGCTGCCGCTCATCTCATTGAGTATCACCAGGGGGTACAGGACATTCTTCTCCAAGAACAGCAGCCAGACGTGGAGCTTCTCGAACCACATCACATGGGCGGCACCTGCGGGGTAAAAGAAGCGTCAGCGTGGGTCATCCAGCTGGCACGGATAACAACTAGAACTGGACTGGTTCCACAAACCCAAACAGAGAACCCCTGCATGAACATCTTGAAATCACAGAGCATTGTTGAGTTCCGTTTATTTTGTGGAATGGTTTTATTATGACTGTAACCGCTGGAATGTTGCATCTGGGAGAGGGGGGGGCTAAAACACACACGCACACACACACACACACACACTTGGGGCCGACTCACCCCGGACCTCAAACTGGTAGTACTCCTTGGTCTTGAGCAGTGGCTGGGAGAAGCAGTACCAGGGCAGCTGTTGGCGTAGCTGGGGCAGGACGTGGTGGGTCAGCAGCCCAACTGCCCCCAGCAGGGAGTACAGCACATAGCTCAGGAATGGCTGAGGGAGAGAGACGGGGAGAGAGAGAGACGGGGAGAGAGACGGGGAGTGAGATAGAGAGACGGGGAGAGAGACGGGGAGAGAGAGAGAGAGACGGGGAGAGAGACGGGGAGAGAGAGAGACGGGGAGAGAGAGAGAGAGAGACGGGGAGTGAGACGGGGAGAGAGAGAGAGACGGGGAGAGAGACGGGGAGAGAGAGAGAGACGGGGAGAGAGAGAGAGACGGGGAGAGAGACGGGGAGAGAGAGAGAGAGACGGGGAGAGAGACGGGGAGTGAGATAGAGAGACGGGGAGAGAGACGGGGAGTGAGAGAGAGTGAGAGAGACGGGGAGAGAGAGAGAGAGAGACGTGGAGTGAGACGGGGAGACGGGGAGAGAGACGGGGAGTGAGATAGAGAGACGGGGAGAGAGACGGGGAGTGAGATAGAGAGACGGGGAGAGAGACGGGGAGAGAGAGAGAGAGACGGGGAGAGAGAGAGAGACGGGGAGAGAGACCGGGAGTGAGATAGAGAGACGGGGAGAGAATGCCATTAGACCTCCTACATGTTAGATAAACTGTATTTATTTGTTCTCTATCCAGTTTCCTCAAATGTTTTAGGAGCCTGACACCCGTAACGCAGAAAACATTTATTTCAACAAACAAGCTGGAGGCTTGAGTTTCTCAGACAAAAAACACAAGCAAAAGTAGAAACTACTCATGAATCTCGGCCTTTCACATTGCATTTTTTTTTACCTTTGTCAATTTATTGTGGGTTAACTGCTAGCCTACGCATCAGATTGCTAACTGAGTTTAATACACAAACTAGTGAGTGCTACAAATACAAACTCCACAGAGAAAATAGATACCTAAATATTTGACGCTATAAGTTTTTAGTAGCTGATCAGCCATCAGTATCACTGATCTTAAAAGTATTAACCTATTGTACAAGGATGTACTTAAAAAAAAGTTCTGTGTGTAGCATTTTTGCTAACAGGTGAAAACACTTGTAAGCCTACAGTCCATTGCTACCTGGCCACCAAGCATAATTTTAACAACACGTCAGATTCTAATTAAAGCATTTACTTAAATATATTGAGTAGCATAGTTTTTAAACCACAATCACACACTCATGCATGCTAGCTTCTAATTAAAGTATATATTAGAATATATTGAGTAGCATCGTTTTTTTAACCACAACACACACGCGCCTCTAATTAAAGCATTTTAATATATTGATATGTATATTTGTGGCCAGACTCACCTGTAGTACGATAAACATGGTGCTGACATGGATGGCAAAGTATAGAACAGCGATGACCACACAGACAATCAGGTCCGAATGCAGACGCTCGTTCTGAGGAACAAACGAGAGGACAGTTAAGTCAAGATATAGTGGCGTAATCCCAAATCAAACCCTAGACCCAACGCCCTAGACATTTCAGGATGTCTCAGAGGAAGGGGAAGACTTCAACTGGTGAGTCTAAAGCTTCAGACACCTAATCAATCCTGCTGCATAATTACAACTAAATGACAGAGATAATTACTGACAAACTGATTTACAAACCACCTAACTGACAGAGCGGCTACACGCCACAGAGCAACATCTCACCACAGAGCCCCTGAGCTTCTCAGGTAGAGGGTCCTGCACCTCCGACAGTGGGTCTTCTGGGTTTGGGTCTTTCAGGTTGGGCAGGACCTTAGACTGAACCAAGGAACTAAGGAAACACAAGGAAATGTTAAATAGCATCAGTTCCTGTGGGTGAAGTGAAATATGAATTATATGTATGCAGGACTCTACAACAGACTCACATAAGGACAGAGGGGTCGCTGCTCTGCCTGCTCAGGTGGTAGGAGACTGCCACCAGGAGGCCACAGAACACAGAAAACAACACAGGGATGTGTTGGGGTTCCCAGGTCTCCTAGAACCACATATTAGAAAACACACAGAACAGGGATACAGGGATATTGGGGTTAGCTGGTTCACAGCATTGGAAAAAATGGAGCGACGCAGGGATAATAGAGTTAGAAATATAGAGCGACAGATATAACAACATTGGAGAAATGGAGCGACACAGGGAAAACAGTGTTGGAGTAATAGAGCGACGCAGGGATAACAGTGTTGGAGTAATAGAGCGACGCAGGGATAACAGTGTTGGAGAAATAGAGCGACGCAGGGATAACAGTGTTGGAGTAATAGAGCGACGCAGGGATAACAGTGTTGGAGTAATAGAGCGACAGATACAACAACATTCGAGAAATGGAGCGACACAGGGATAACAGTGTTGGAGTAATAGAGCGACGCAGGGATAACAGAGTTAGAAAAATAGAGCGACAGATATAACAACATTGGAGAAATGGAGCGACACAGGGATAACAGTGTTGGAGTAATAGAGCAACACAGGGATAACAGTGTTGGAGAAATAGAGCGACGCAGAGATAACAGTGTTGGAGTAATAGAGCGACACAGGGATAACAGTGTTGGAGTAATAGAGCGACGCAGGGATAACAGAGTTAGAAAAATAGAGCGACAGATATAACAACATTGGAGAAATGGAGCGACACAGGGATAACAGTGTTGGAGTAATAGAGCGACGCAGGGATAACAGTGTTGGAGTAATAGAGCGACACAGGGATAACAGTGTTGGAGTAATAGAGCGACGCAGGGATAACAGAGTTAGAAAAATAGAGCGACAGATATAACAACATTGGAGAAATGGAGCGACACAGAGATAACAGTGTTGGAGTAAGAGCAACACAGGGATAACAGTGTTGGAGAAATAGAGCGACGCAGAGATAACAGTGTTGGAGTAATAGAGCGACACAGGGATAACAGTGTTGGAGAAATAGAGCGACGCAGAGATAACAGTGTTGGAGTAATAGAGCGACGCAGAGATAACAGTGTTGGAGAAATAGAGCGACGCAGAGATAACAGTGTTGGAGTAATAGAGCGACACAGGGATAACAGTGTTGGAGTAATAGAGCGACACAGGGATAACGGTGTTGGAGAAATAGAGCGACGCAGGGATAACAGTGTTGGAGAAATAGAGCGACGCAGAGATAACAGTGTTGGAGTAATAGAGCGACGCAGAGATAACAGTGTTGGAGAAATAGAGCGACGCAGGGATAACAGTGTTGGAGTAATAGAGCGACACAGGGATAACAGTGTTGGAGTAATAGAGCGACACAGGGATAACAGTGTTGGAGTAATAGAGCGACACAGGGATAACAGTGTTGGAGTAATAGAGCGACACAGGGATAACAGTGTTGGAGTAATAGAGCGACAGATATAACAACATTGGAGTAATAGAGCGACACAGGGATAACAGTGTTGGAGTAATAGAGCGACACAGGGATAACAGTGTTGGAGTAATAGAGCGACAGATATAACAACATTGGAGTAATAGAGCGACACAGGGATAACAGTGTTGGAGTAATAGAGCGACACAGGGATAACAGTGTTGGAGTAATAGAGCGACACAGGGATAACAGTGTTGGAGTAATAGAGCGACACAGGGATAACAGTGTTGGAGTAATAGAGCGACACAGGGATAACAGTGTTGGAGTAATAGAGTGACTGACCTTTAAGGCCCCGTAGCAGAGAGCGTAGAGCAGTGCCACGGTAACCACACTACGGCCAACACTGTACACAGATGATAGAAGGCTGGTGGAGGCTGTGGACACACACACACACACAGACACATCACTCTTACAGCAGACAGATGGGGTTGGACGCTCCTATAAATAACACATGTGTAGGTGGTCCAGTGAAGCCAGACTAAAGGGGCATCAGAGAAAGACCACGTAGCATCGATTCACTAAGATTTGCATCACCAGTTTATTACTTCTAGTAAAGGAACCTTATGCTTTAGGAGCAGAAAATCTGGTTCTGCTCTTATATCGGCGTATTAATTAGTGATGTATTCACCGTTTCCTCCGAACACGTGGATATCCAGCTGTTCAAACAGGTACATGACGAAGGTGTTGATCTGGGGGAGGAGGCCCACGAAGAACACCACCGGAAAGCACAGAGTGAACACTGACCAGAGAGAAGACAGGAACAGCCGTTACTAAGCAACCACTCTGACCACAAACAGTGGCAAAACAATCAAGTGATAACGACCTGGTGGACAAAAGAGGCCAACAGAACCAACAAGAACTTCCAGGTGGTATGATCGAGGCATGGGCTCACCTATGACCAGGTCTCTGGCGGAGGCTAGGACCAGGGAGCTGGTCAGCGCCACACCGTACAGAGTGATCCGGGCCGAGCTGGTCCTCTCACTGCTGTAGTCCAAGGCCCAGATGAGCCCACAGCACAGGCAGAAGTAGACGGGACGGCTGTACGCTATGATTCGGTTATGGCCCTGCCAAGCAGACACACAAGTCATGCCAACACCAGGGTGACATCAGGTTAAATTAACGTCCAGTTAGAGATCAGAGAAATACAGGCTAATAGACCCGACGGGTGTGTGCCATTATACAGTTATGGACGTACACAAGGAGGAAAGGGAGACAGAGCAGTGAGACAGCGGGTGAGGGAGACAGCGGGTGAGGGAGACAGCGGGTGAGGGAGACAGGAGTCTGAAGACGCAGTTAACTAATATGTACTATAAACTGCCATGTGGTATTTTGACACATAGCTACAATTCCCTGACGGTCAGACACTTTAACAAACCACACAATCCCCTAGAACCATTCATGCGGTCAAAACGAACATAAATGCAATTATTTTGCACAAAAAAGATAAAAAGTTTGCAATTCATGGAGGAGGAGGTGCTAAGGAGGGGCAGGTGTAGGTAGAGATGCTTACATGTCGAGGTGATGAGGAGTCTGGTTGGACACTCTGAGACGAGAAGAAAGACGCGAAAAAGATAGGATTAAATAATGTAATGAAGAATTGAGTCGGTCACCTCAGTAACGTAATGAAGAATTGAGTCGGTCACCTCAGTAACGTAATGAAGAATTGAGTCGGTCACCTCAGTAACGTAATGAAGAATTGAGTCGGTCACCTCAGTAACGTAATGAAGAATTGAGTCGGTCACCTCAGTAACGTAATGAAGAATTGAGTCGGTCACCTCAGTAACGTAATGAAGAATTGAGTCGGTCACCTCAGTAACGTAATGAAGAATTGAGTCGGTCACCTCAGTAACGTAATGAAGAATTGAGTCGGTCACCTCAGTAACGTAATGAAGAATTGAGTCGGTCACCTCAGTAACGTAATGAAGAATTGAGTCGGTCACCTCAGTAACGTAATGAAGAATTGAGTCGGTCACCTCAGTAACGTAATGAAGAATTGAGTCGGTCACCTCAGTAACGTAATGAAGAATTGAGTCGGTCACCTCAGTAATGTAAACAAGTGTGTATAAATGTGACTTTAAAGTAAAAGGTGACTTAAGTTAAAACGAAAAATGTCAACCTTGAGTAGCGAATACTGGCAACTGGCAATGACGAGGCAGAACTGGAAGACCCAGATGTCTGTGAAGAACCCGTTGACCAACAATATGGACCCGAGAAAGGCGACCAGAACCGCCAACACCACCGCCAGGACGTTCTCCAGCAGCTCACGGTTTCTGGTAGCATAAACACAAACACACACACACACACACACACACACGTTAGGAAGGCGACCAGAAGCGCTGTTGCTAGGACAACTTCTCAATAGCTCCAGGTTTGTAGTTCAGGCAACAACAAGCATATAGAGATCTGCAACTGTCATCATGGTGGAAACTTTATCACAGAGGGGCGTTTTATTGTAAGAAGCTAACCGGAAGCGAAGAGAACCAGGCTGAGCCAAATCCAACCGTACTGGGCCAGATGTCTCATTTATGTCTCCAAAACCGTGCAGAGAAATCCAAGGCCCTTTTCAATCGGTTCAACACAGCTGCTAAGGGTGCGTTAGTGATGATTATTTTAGGGCCGAATGAGACTTGTGATGAGTTGGACAGAAAATGTCAATCCCGACTTATCTGCTTCACGTCAGAACGGGTCAGGACCGTACCTGTCAAACAGAGCCAGCAGGGTGAGCCGGTCGAAGTGTAGGCTGACCCAGAGGTAAGGCAGCAGCCATAAGCGATAGTAATGTTTGGCCTTGCGTGCTGCAGCCGTGGTTGGGTCCTCCGGGCCCAGGGGAGTGTCCTGGAGCTCTGGGCTTAGATCGACATCCTGCTGCTCCAACAGCTCTGGGTCCATGGTCAAAAGGCGGTTCAGACGGATCTGCACAACACACACAGAAAGCAGTTAAAACCACATGCAGACATACAGCAGTTAAAACCACATGCAGACATACAGCAGTTAAAACCACATGCAGACATACAGCAGTTAAAACCACATGCAGACATACAGCAGTTAAAACCACAAGCAGACATACAGCAGTTAAAACCACAAGCAGACATACAGCAGTTAAAACCACATGCAGACATACAGCAGTTAAAACCACATGCAGACATACAGCAGTTAAAACCACATGCAGACATACAGCAGTTAAAACCACATGCAGACATACAGCAGTTAAAACCACATGCAGACATACAGCAGTTAAAACCACAAGCAGACATACAGCAGTTAAAACCACATGCAGACAGAGAGCAGTTCAAAAAATACCCCCCCCACACACTAATTACTGACCAGGTCATGAGGGTAAACGCGGACTGAGGTAGCACTGGAGAGGTGGGAGTCTGTGTCCCTGTGGAAGTGGAAGGCAAAACATGGTGACATCCCACAATGCAACAGTGCATGATGTCACAGTCCTGAAGGCATCTCAAGGCTAGGTCACCTCTGATTGGGTTGGATTCTATAACACCAGTAAATGAAAGCAGTAAACATCCCAGATCACGCTCAGGCTAAACTAACCATAAATTGTTGGAGGCGCGTCTTGTTGCAGGTTCAAAGTTCACCAGCGACATGTCACACCCCCCGGCCTCATACAGGGAGGGAGTCTGTTTACCTGGAATTACAGACACAAGCAGTCAGTCCATCTCATTACAGACACAGCCAATTCATCTGATTGAAGACACCACCCAGTCAAATATAACCCAATTACGGAGACAACAGTCAACTCATCTAATTACAGACACAACGCAGTAAGTTAACCTGATTACAGACAAATAACCCGATTACATGTAAAACAGAGAGAGCGGTTGAGCCGTTTCAACTCCAGATAAAAGGGCCATGTACACAACACAACAGTCTCTTTGACCCTCATCTGGTGGGAAACAGACAAATACTTGGGAGAACACAGCCGAGGGACCCTGGGGAAAGTGAGGAATCCAGATACAACTATAGATTCAATAGGAGATCACCAGAAGGTCCCCAACACCAACTAGACTGACATTTAGTTAGCAGGCAAAGACAATCCCAAACTGCAGCCTATTCCCTACCAGTACGGCTCCATCACTTAAAAGGATGGGAGTTAGTCAGGCCTCTGTTAGTCCAGAAGTGTGACCAACACACACACACACACACACCTGACAAACACACACACACCCCTCTGTTACATAGACCTGACTAACAGAGACCTGACTAACACACACACACACACACAATCAACACAACTACACACACACACACACACACACCTGTGTAACATAGCCCTGACTGACACACACACACCTGTGAAACATAGACCTGACTAACACACACACACAACTTTATCGGTCAATTGACCAAAATGACATATTTTGCTCACTGTGTAGCCAGCATGGCTACTAGAAAGAAAAACATGTAATATTTATCAATACTACTGTAGGTTGTGAATCTACTAGGAACCCTTTATATTAGATACAGCTTCTAGGCCGTCCTTTGCCCTCATCTTCTCAACATGTCCTAACCTATATTGAGATGGAAACCCTGCTGCTTTAACAAATATCTTTACCTGTAAAAGGTCACAATTGCCTTCAAAATGTTCGGTACTATTAACTCTCGCCATGCTCATGTATAAAAAGAAAGTCACAGCGTATTTGTTGTTCCTGACGCGTTTTCAGAACAAAAGTGATCATAAATAGCATCATATCCTTCCCTTTAATATTTATGATGATATAAAAAGGCAGAAACATGCCTGGCATTATGGGTAGTGTAGTGCATTGAGCTACATCTCCCATACCAAAGTCATCCTGCAGGCTGGTAGTGCCTACGGTTGAGGCCTTGTCCTGAGAGCCCTCCAGATGTGCACTTCCATTCCTGGCCAGCAGGGAAGCGCTAGCGCTCAGCACAGTCACCTGGGATGGGGTTCTGGACGGCAGACCTTTCAACTGGGAAGTAGAAGGCTGGGAGGCCTGGCTGAGAGCCTCCTGAAGACTGGAGGGAGGAGAGAAGGGCAGATGAGGAGAGGTCAGGGCAGAGGAGCGAGAAATAGGGGAGTATAGAAAGAGGAGTTGGTGTAGAGCAATAACTGTAGATGGGATAAAGTAGTAGTAGACAGTTAGTAGTATTATTAGACATGTAGTAGCATTAGTAATACTAGTAATATTAAGATAAGTAATAGTGGTGGTAATTATAGTAACTAAAGGATTAGTAATAGTAGTAGTAGACAGTTAGTAGTATTATTAGGTATAGTGGTATTTAGTATTTAGTAGTAGTATTAGTAGTATAAGTACAGTAGCAGTGTACAGTGGTATTTAGTATTAGTAGTATAAGTACAGTAGCAGTGTACAGTGGTATTTAGTATTAGTAGTATAAGTACAGTAGCAGTGTACAGTGGTATTTAGTATTAGTAGTATAAGTACAGTAGCAGTGTACAGTGGTATTTAGTATTAGTAGTATAAGTACAGCAGCAGTGTACAGTGGTATTTAGTATTAGTAGTATAAGTACAGCAGCAGTGTACAGTGGTATTTAGTATTAGTAGTATAAGTACAGTAGCAGTGTACAGTGGTATTTAGTATTAGTAGTATAAGTACAGTAGCAGTGTACAGTGGTATTTAGTATTAGTAGTATAAGCACAGTAGCAGTGTACAGTGGTATTTAGTATTAGTAGTATAAGCACAGTAGCAGTGTACAGTGGTATTTAGTATTAGTAGTATAAGTACAGTAGCAGTGTACAGTGGTATCTAGTATTAGTAGTATAAGAACAGTTGAATCAAGATGACAATAAACAAATGTGTTTGAGGAACAATTTCACATGGTACAGACTGGACAACATTAAACGGCAAAACAGAGAGTTAAGAGTTAAAAATATAATAAAAGTTTACTATCAGACAAGATAAACCTAGTATAGCCCGGAAGAGAAGAACACAAAGGGAAAAAAGTCTGAACGAAAGATTAGAAGGGAGGATGGGTTTGAGAAAGCGCTAACGTAATCACAGCATCCGTTCTAGGTGATGGGTTACACCACCAGGAATGATGAGATCCACAGAAAACCAGGACCTACTGGACATTGTACAGCACGAGGGAGGGACAGGGTACGGCAGAATACAGAGGACGGGGTACAGGAGGGAGGGAGGGACGGGGTACAGAGTACAGGAAGCCACGGCAGAATACAGAGAGACACAGCAGTTAACTTTCCCCAAACCTCCAGAAAACACGGTTAGAAGACTCCTCAAATTACCATGATAATAAACAGGAAGTCCGGAATGCAACTTCTTGATGTCTGCCTTATTGGTGACTGGTTCGGGCCAGGTACATAACTGACTGGTTCGGGCCCAGGTACATAACTGACTGGTTCGGGCCCAGGTACATTACTGACTGGTTCGGGCCCAGGTACATTACTGACTGGTTCGGGCCCAGGTACATTACTGACTGGTTCGGGCCCAGGTACATTACTGACTGGTTCGGGCCCAGGTACATTACTGACTGGTTCGGGCCCAGGTACATTACTGACTGGTTCGGGCCCAGGTACATTACTGACTGGTTCAAGCCCAGATACATTACTGACTGGTTCAAGCCCAGATACATTACTGACTGGTTCGGGCCCAGGTACATTACTGACTGGTTCAAGCCCAGATACATTACTGACTGGTTCAAGCCCAGATACATTACTGACTGGTTCGGGCCCAGGTACATTACTGACTGGTTCAAGCCCAGATACATTACTGACTGGTTCGGGCCCAGATACATTACTGACTGGTTCGGGCCCAGGTACATTACTGACTGGTTCGGGCCCAGGTACATTACTGACTGGTTCGGGCCCAGGTACATTACTGACTGGTTCGGGCCCAGGTACATTACTGACTGATAAGGGCCCAGTTTCATCACTGTAACAACCCGAGTCCATTGACAGGACTGTCCGTCCATTGCCGTATTGCGGCAACATTTTCCCCAACAAACTGTAACAGTTGTGGTCCTGGAACTAGAATACATTGATAGAAACCAAATACATCTGAGGGACTTGGCCAAACGTTCTCAGTATCTACTGGATTGAGCTGACTTCAGTATTCAGAAAACAGATGCTGCAGCATTGACGTTCCTCCCCCCCCGGGGAAAGATCTGAAGGACACTGTAACTTGATTCTAGGCAGGATGCTTTGTCTTATCGAACAGCACTGCCTTTAATTCCCCTCCTGTCTCAGAGGGGCTGGACTTAAGACAACGGTAGAGACCTGGGCGTGTCCCAAATCGATCTGACCAGTAGTGACTAGAACCAATATGGACTAGGCTGTCTTAAGGGAATCAGACAACCGGAGTCTACACTGAGCAGGTGGGTTCCTCAAGGGAATATCACAAAACAGAGCCGATAGGGGAGGTCCACATTACTGAAACGGAGAGAGGAGGAATGGATGAGAGGGTGACAGGAGGAGTGGCAGAGAATGAGAGGAGTGGATGAGGAGTAGAAAGAGGAGTAGGAGAAAAGTGGAAGAAAGAGGGAGGAGTGTCAGACCGCCACATGCTCAAACCCCAGAGCCCCACCGTAGCGCCACATGCACAGCTGACCCCTGACCCTTGTCCGTGGATGGCCCAGCATGCATTGCAGAGCTTACCTGAGAGGTGATCCGATGAGGGAGGAGGGGGGTGTGGGGTTACTCCCCGCGTTGTGGCGTCGCCGCACCGCTTGCCGACGGAACGTGCTACGCTCACGCCGAAACGTGACCGCGTCCTCGCTGCCGGGGGCTGTCGTGGCAAGAGAGTGCAGTGGGAGGAGTCAGCAACACGCTGACTGATAACCTGACCTTCCTGAGACGCATGTTAATGGAACCTCATTGCCCTGAAAAAAACATTTACAGGGTGCGACGCTAGCAACGGGGCGCTAGCAACTGGGGGGGCGTGGGGGCTTGTAACAACAAGCGCTTCTAACTGGGGGGGTGTGCACTTGTAACGGGTGGCTAATAACATTGACCATGGAGAGGACGGTTGCTGGAGCAACAGCAGGGAACCACATCTCCATACAACCTGCTCTGGGCAATTCTCAGCACATACAACTCAGTGGACATCTAGATGTTAAGCCACTCCAATAGAACACATACTCTGTAATGAGACACAACGTCGCCCCGGTCCCTCCATCTATCTGCAGGTGAACAGTAAGAGACCCAGCTCAGCTGCCCACCAGCCAGTCCTTCAGGGGGACTGTGTGGACCCACCAATACCATGACTCATAAACACAAATAAGGACCAGGCACACAACAATGCAAATCCATGACCGCGTGGCAACTTAAGTTAGTGACATATTAGTCAGATATCCGTAATGGCAGAGTGAGAAAACAATTGTGAAGCGACAGTAGAGCTGTTGTGTTGACAAGACGAGTGTTAGACCCGAGCGAAGAGGTGATATTGTAGTGCTGAGCCAAGGAAAGACAGAGAACACACTGTCCCACATCGTTGCCAGAGACTAATCACACAGTATTCCTACGCCTAACCCACCACATGGCTGAAGACTAATCACAATGGGAAGTATCCCTACACCTAACCCACTATGTTATTGGAGACAAATCGCACATTAAGAAATCAATACTTTACTTTCACTTTTTTTTACTGAAACAGCCCTCTGTAGAAATTCTATTATATTAAATGGTTGTCGATTCATCGGGAACACACTGTCCTAGTAGATCTAAAGCTTACGGTTTCTCCAATAATCAAATAGGTAAGGTGAGACTGTTATGCAGAGAACATCTTGCTAACAAGCAGGACAGCATAACAGCCGTGACACATTTTTTATCTGTGAAACCCAGTGGTCAGTGGCCTTTGACAGTAACTACCAATTTGATACGCCAGAAATAAACACAGTAATGTCACTGTATATTAAAAGCTTTTAGAAAGAACAGAAAACACCAGCAAGGCCAAAACAAATATTTGGTTTACTTTTACAATCCAAACTACCCTGACTGCTTATCCAATATAACAAAAACATTTATTATAAGAAATCGGATTTATATCAGATTTCCACACAATCTGGCACAATTTGATCAACTCACCAAATCACCATAACCCTTAACACACCATAACCCCGCCTTAACCCTAACCCCATCATAACCCCGCCTTAACCCTAACCCCACCTTAACCCTAACCCCTCCTTAACCCTAACCCCACCATTACCCCACCATAACCCCACCCCACCAGTATCACCTCGTGAGGAGCCTGTGTTTGTGCCGTCCTGAGGCTCAGAACAGAAGGCTGTCTGGCTAGGTAGACTGTTTCTGGAGCGGGTCACAGTCTCCAGCTGAGAGGCCCGGCCCAACAGGGATGCGGCATCCAGGACCTCCCCCTCTTTGGCTTCCAGGTCAGACTTTGAGGTGGTCAAGGGCCGGGCCCCTGTGCCGGGAGCCCCTAGGCGGTGAGGGTCGTTAAGGCAGGCGGCCGCCGCTGTCCCACTGTCCAGGCTCAGCACGCGAGCATGGGTCCTGGCGCTTCCCGTGCTGGGGTTACGACGAGAGGAGCAGCGCCTGCCACCTCCTCCAGCCCTCCCACCTCCTCCACCACCACCCTCAGATACAGCCGGGGCTTTCTGTGAGGTGGAGGGAGTGGGAGCATGGCGGGAGCTGTGTTTGGCTTTTAGGGCACGGTAGCGCCCCTCTGGGGAGTGGCATGACTGGGAGGTGGTGGAGGAGGAAGAGTCGGTGCTGAAGTGTTGTGACATGGTGGACTGGAGGGAGGAGGCACAGCTCAGCTCGCTCCCGTCGCTCCACTCCTCCTCCCCTGCGGCTCCGCCGGCAAACACGGCGCTGCGCGGCTTGGCCGTGCCGCGTAACGACATGTAGTCCCGGTGACGGCTGGCATCAAAACTGCTCGCCCGTTTCTTCCCGGTCCTCCTGCTCCCGCCGCCCGTCTGAGCAACGCCCGACGAGGAAGACGTTCGTTGGACGAGGTTGGCCGACTTTGGTCTCGTGTCATCTTTCTGTCCACGGACGCGCCGGTCCGGGTCGTTGCCGGGGGCCCTGGACGGGATGTCCGTGTTACAGCTGCAGGACGTGTCAGGGTCCGGGGTCAGCGCCACTGAGTTCGGGGACACCGTGGCAGAGGAGGGCGACTGTTTGGCGGTCAGCTCATTGGCATGGGGGTTTTTATTTGCCTCCCTGGAAGGCACGTTGCTCCGCCCCCTGGAAGGCACATGGCTCCGCCCCCTGGGGCTGCCCCTATCCACGCAGGCCCCATGGGTGGAGTTCCCACCCTCCAATGCCCCGGTGCCGCGCTGCTCGTCCCCTGACAGGGACAGGAGACTCTCCACGTGGGTGGAGCTGGTCTGCTCACTGTGGAAGCTGCTGATGGTGCTGTTGGTGTCCCGGTCCGTGCCGCTGCAGTAACTCTCTGTGGAGCCGCTGCTGCGCGTGCTGAGACTGCGGAGACTGTCGGCACTGACCTTCCCCCCTCCTCTTCCTCCTCCAACCCCGCTACGACCGCCACCGCCCTGGTCCACCTGATACAGGCCCGACCCACCCTCCCCGGCCTCTCGGGACTGAGAACGGGCCAGCCCTGCTCTGTGGAGGTCCTGCGGATGTTTGTAGCGGTCTGTGGGGCAGCCGGAGGTGGAGGCTAAGGGCTGATCCTGGCGATGGTGGAGCTTCACCGCCCCAGAACCCTCCACACCGCCCGGTTCTCCGGCCTGAGCCCTGGGTCTGTGGGGCCTGGCCGCTTCCAGCTCACACACCGGATCGAGGCCACCTCTGCGGGGTGGGGGGTACAAGCTGAACTCGGCTGAAGGCTGGGAGGGGTCGGGGAAGGCAGATCCGGCAGAGCTGGATGTGCGGGGCAGTCCCCGGGTACGTGGCTCGGCCTTGACAGATTGGGAGAGCAGTCCATGGGCGTGGCCAGACACCTCTGTGTCGCAGGAGGACAGGGATTGGCTGATGGGGTGGGAGGCAGAGTTACAGAGATTGGCTGGGTCGTGTGAAAGGTCAAAGGGGCCTAGGGAGGTGGAGGGCTGCATGGAAGCGAATGAGTGGTTGGAGACGAGACAGTACATCTTCAGGTCGGACATCATGTCTGCAAAGGACAAAAGAAAATATATTTATTAATAAGTAGGCCATGGAATTATTAAATTAGGCCACAATGTTATGAAGTTGTGAAATCAGGAAAAGCCCAATAATATTATGAAATACATCGTGATAAAAAATGAAAATAGAATTAATCTTTTATAAAATACCACACTATAATTTTGAAAAAAGTTGCATTATTAAAAAATAAAAATATTTCAAATTAATGTGCCACTAAAAATACATTTATTGAAACAATTAAAAAAATGTATTGGATATAATATGTATTTACAGTGCAACCTGCTAGCATTCACAGCGCTTCACTTTTTCTACATTTTGGTACAGCCTTATTCCAAAATGGATTCAAATCTTTCTTTCAATTCTACACACAATATTGACGAAGTGAAAAAAAAATGATGTAGAAAAGTATTAAAAGTCTTTGCTCAAATACTTTGTTAAAGCACTTTTGGCAGCAATTACAGCCTCAAGTCTTTTGGAGTATGATGCTACCAGCTTGGTACACCTGTCTTTGGGCAGTTACTCCCATTCTTATATGCAGGTGCTCACGAGCTCCATCAGGTTTGGATGGGGAGCTTCAGTGTCTCTCCAGAGATGTTCAATCTGGTTCAAGTCTGGGCTCTGGGTGGGTCACTCAAGGACATTCACAGAGTTGTCCGGAAGCCACTCATTTGTTATCTTTGCTGTGTGCTCAGGGTCATTTTCCTGTTGGAGCAGTCTGATGTCCAGAGAGCTCAATAGCAGGTTCTCTCTTAACATTGCTGCATTCATCTTCCCCTTGATCCTGACTTGTCTCCCCGTTCTGGACGCTGAAGAATCCCCACAGCATGATGCTGTCACCACCATGCTTCACAGTAGGGATGGTATTGGCTAAGTGATGACGTTGCTCCAGACATGACACTTGGCATTCAGGTCAAGTCCAATCTTTGTGTCATCAGACCAGATAATCTTAGTTTTTTCACATGGCACCTGAAGGACTCTCAGACTTTTTGGCAAACGCCAGGCTGCCATGTGCCCTTTACTGAGAAATGTCTTCCGTATGGCCCCTCTACCATAGAGGCCTAGGTGGTGAAGTGCTACAGAGTTGGTTGTCCTTCTGGAAGATTCTCCTCTCTTTACAGAACAACAGTGAATCTCTGTCAGAGTGACCATCGGGTTCTTGGACATCTCCCTGACTAAGGCTCTTCTGATCGATTACTCAGTTGGGCCGGGCGGCCAACTCTAGAAAGACTCCTGGTGGTTCCAAACGTCCATTTACAGATGATGGAGGCCAATGTGCTCATTGGGACCTTCAATGCAGCAGACATTTTTTCTGTGCCCTTTCCCAGATCGTTGCCTCGATACAATTTTTAATCTATATATTTTGTTCAATGTCCACGTTCTCATTATCGGGTATTGCGCGTAGAATTTTGAGGATAAAATTAATTTTACACATTTTGCAAAAAGGCTGTAACATAACATTTTTTTGTGAAAAAGTGCTACGAATACCTTCCAGATGCACAGTATTTAGATTGAATCCCTTTGGTCCTCCTTCGACACCTAAGTTAACAGCCTATTTTCTGGATTTATTTATCCACATCTAAGCAGAAAAGTGACTGCGATTTTCCTCTCTTTTTCATGCGAGTATTGGACATGAAGAAAATAAACACAGTTAAACTGACTGGGAACTCATGTGTCCGCCATTTTAGAGCAGATCTGCCCCTTACCCTGAACCTGGCTGGAGCTCTGAACCAAACTCAATCTGCAGTCATCAGACCTCTTCCCCACCTCCTCTCCCCCTGCAGAACGTGAGACAGACAGACACATAAAGGACAGGAACGAGGGGCGGACAGTTGAAGTGTACAGGGATGAAACAGAGAGATGGAGAAATGACTGATTGAATAATTTAACTGTTTTACACCCACATTTTCCCAGGACACCCACCTACATACAACACAGCTTTGAGCCTGTGAAAAAAAAACATATTTGAACCAAGCCGGAAAAAGATTTACTCTGAACTACGGGACATAAAAAGCCAAAGGCACCAGAAAGGACATAGTTCCTACAGAGGGAAAAAGCTGCAGTAATTTATCAATATAAAAAAGATATGTAAATACACACAACTGTTTAAAAGCTTGGGATCACTTAGAAATGCCTCAACCATTGAACCCAGTCGTCTGAACACGACACTCAACCACTGAACCCAGTCGTCTGAACACGACACTCAACCACTGAACCCAGTCGTCTGAACACCACACTCAACCATTGAACCCAGTTGTCTGAACACGACACTCAACCATTGAACCCAGTCGTCTGAACACGACACTCAACCATTGAACCTTCAGTCAAGTAGAAATAAAGAGGGTCTGTTTGTCTGAAGCAATGGATCCGGAACTAATAGACAAGCAGGTTTTTTAGGAACTTACAATTCAGCGTACTCTCTCATGATGTAATGGTAGCATAAGGCAACCCTTTGCAGTCTGGTAGGGCATCAGCAGTTAACCTAGCAAGGAAAACGTTTGGGAAATGCTGGCTAGCTGTAAGTTTAACTTAAATTATGTCATGGCCTTCAGTCTGACGGTTGTTTTTAAACCAGTCACATCCAGGCTAAGGTCAACGCAGCACTGAGACAGAGTCTGTGTCCTAAATAACCCTATTCCATTTGGCCTTGGTTTCCTAATAACCCCTTCAGGGAGTGAGGGCATTAGTGGTTGCTGTGGTCACTAAAACAAACAGAGCAACAAACAGAAGGTCCACAGTCATCACTGGACTGCGGTTGAGTTTCCACTCAAATCCATGATCAGTTTCCTGTACTTACAGGTGCACGGCCAGTGACTATGCACAGACCTAGGATCAGTTTCTTCTAAATTGTAATCAAGGAACTCTTGAAGTTTTCATGCCGTTAAAGCCTAAGACAGATGGGCAAACAGGCTCAAGTGTAAACAAGTGTCTCTGTTACCTTTGGCTGTGATGGTTTCCCTGGGGCCCTGCGTTGAAGCCATCTGAACAACAGAAACAAAAGGAAAGTTACATAATCAATAAATAATAACAAACTGAAGTGATAGCAATTGAACAGAACAGGACATAAGCTTGGTTCTGACCTGCAGGCCTGAGTCCATTCCGGTGTACGAGTTCCTGGAGCTGCAGTCTACAGGTGGAGTCTCCTCTCGAATGAAGTCTGCCATCTCAATACCCCCTCCAGGGTCCCTACACACACACACACACACACACACACACACACACGTTACCTAGCACCACAACATAGTGCTCCTCAGGGGTAAATGCCTCCATGACATGTGTGTGTTATACATAACTTTAACCCCACTGCAAGTGTAACCTAACCTTTAGTGGGATCTCTGCCATGCAGTGTTGTAGGGAGAGACACACATACTAAAGCATGACACTATTTAGGAGATGTCCGCAACAATCAAATGTACTTTACAAATGTGGTACGATGCTTGCTGTATGCGGAGTTCAATCTGAAATATCTGACCTGTAAATTCCATTCAACATGTTCGATATTGTCTTGATAATAATAACTAATAATATCTTGATAAAATCTTAAGATATAAAGCAGGAAAAGAAACCCAGTCTCTAAAGAGACCCATCACACCTAATAACTCACCCTGGTACCAGTAACACCCCCTAATAACTCACCCTGGTACCAGTAACACCCCCTAATAACTCACCCTGGTACCAGTAACACCCCCTAATAACTCACCCTGGTACCAGTAACACCCCCTAATAACTCACCCTGGTTCCAGTAACACCCATGGTACCAGTAACACCCCTGGTTCCAGTAACACCCCTGCTACCAGTAACACCCCCTAATAACTCACCCAGGTACCAGTAACACCCCTGGTACCAGTAACACCCCTGATAAATCACCCAGGTACCAGTAACACCCCTGCTACCAGTAACACCCCGGCTACCAGTAACACCCCCTAATAACTCACCCAGGTACCAGTAACACCCCTGGTACCAGTAACACCCCTGATAACTCACCCAGGTACCAGTAACACCCTGATAAATCACCCAGGTACCAGTAACACCCTGCTACCAGTAACACCCCCAGGTACCAGTAACACCCCTGATAACTCACCCAGGTACCAGTAACACCCCTGATAAATCACCCAGGTACCAGTAACACCCCTGCTACCAGTAACACCCCTGACAACTCACCCAGGTACCAGTATCACCCCCTAATAATTCACCCAGGTACCAGTATCACCCCTGATAAATCACCCAGGTACCAGTAACACCCCTGGTTCCAGTAACACCCATGGTACCAGTAACACCCCTGGTTCCAGTAACACCCCTGCTACCAGTAACACCCCTAATAACTCACCCAGGTACCAGTAACACCCCTGGTACCAGTAACACCCCTGATAAATCACCCAGGTACCAGTAACACCCCTGCTACCAGTAACACCCCGGCTACCAGTAACACCCCCTAATAACTCACCCAGGTACCAGTAACACCCCTGGTACCAGTAACACCCCTGGTACCAGTAACACCCCTGATAACTCACCCAGGTACCAGTAACACCCCTGATAAATCACCCAGGTACCAGTAACACCCCTGCTACCAGTAACACCCCCAGGTACCAGTAACACCCCTGATAACTCACCCAGGTACCAGTAACACCCCTGATAAATCACCCAGGTACCAGTAACACCCCTGCTACCAGTAACACCCCTGACAACTCACCCAGGTACCAGTATCACCCCCTAATAATTCACCCAGGTACCAGTATCACCCCTGATAAATCACCCAGGTACCAGTAACACCCCTGGTTCCAGTAACACCCATGATAACTCACCCTGGCCCGTTGCGGTCCTCCTGGCGTGTGGCGGTGCTGCCCTCGTTGGCCTCCTCCGTGCTGGCTCCGCTGACCTCCTCCTTGGCCCGGTGCTCCACCACCTCCCCTTCATCCAGGGCATGGTGGAGCCGGTAGTTCACAGTCTTCAACAGCAGGAACAAGCCAGCCACCACCCCGCAGTAAATCCCCACGATCACCATGGTGGGCGGAAGCGCCTGGAACACACATTAAAACCCCCACAAAATTTAGCAGCTGCCCAGCAGAAATAAAGCAACCTACTGCAATCAGGGCCTGTAATTAAAGCAGGTGTGAGAGCGCATAAGACATATATGAGAGGTTTCTTCTAGCCACCGTGCAATAATTCTGTTGTTGCTTGTTCTTTAGGGTTTCAGGCTGAGTGCCTGTGAAAGCACTAGATGATCACTGCTGATGTAAAAAAAAAACACTATGTCTTGACAGATGAGGGTAACTGAATTTAATAAACAACAGAAGCTTATGCTTCTCAAATAATTTAGACAAAAAGAAAACAAATGCATAGTGCAGAAATAGTACACCCCCAACTTTAATAGCTGGTTGACACCTTTTTCCCCATAAATAACTTAATGTATCCGTTTCTGAATACGCAAAGACATTCTGTAACCATACCCCTAACCTTAACCACACTGGAAGTATTATCGATCCTTCAATTTGCTGATCTGCTGGGAATGATGCAATGCCTTTTTCCCTTGACCTCCCGCTTCCCAAATGCCTGTGCTCTGCGTTGAGGTACTGCTTCAAAGTTCGAGGGTTTATAACCCCCTACAGCATTTTGATAGGATTAACATAACCTTTGATTTCTTTATGAGCCATTCTGTTGTAGCTTCGTTAGTATCTTTTGGATCATTTTCCAGTGGCAAGATTCAATGTCTGGTTCAGCCTCAACTTCTTGACAGACGGCTTCAGATTGTGCTCAATTATTATCTTAATTATAATAAGAAACTCACGATTGACTCAGTTTCTTTTCACAAACATGGTGGCTGGCGTTGCAGGCAAACATTTGCGATTGGTTTGTCCAAACACACAGTTCCAGGAGTTCTGATGTTTACCCTGCTGATACCTGGCAAACCGCAACCATGTGTCGATATTCATTTTTGGGAGAATATGCTTGTCCCTTTCTGATCTATTATGTAGGCCACATTTTTCTCATGACGAGTCGACTCATGCATCATGTAAACATTAGTAATGAGAAGAATGGCCTGTTTATCCCTTGATGATACACTTGGGTTCTCTTAAAGCCTTCTGTAAGTAACCTTCAACAAGTGTGATTAATGTTCAGCTAATTCACAAGAATGTGGAATGATATATATTGAATTGCCATCTAATGATTATCTATACATTTGCACTTTTTATGGTGCAACTGATTCTAATAATAGCCATTATGTCTTATGTATTACTAAAGGTAGGAATGTACTAACCTTTTCCACAATTGAATGTTTAATAAGCTTCATGTGATTGGTTAAACTGAGTAACTTACGAAAAATCAGTTTAAATTTACCTTAGACATCCACACATACAAATATAAATATGAAAGGAAGTGGGTGCACCATATCCCATGAATGTAGGTTTTACTGTACGACTTTAGACCTTTGTTATAATATGATTTCCATACCTCACTGCATTGTGCAGACGATCAGCTAGATAACAGCTCTGATCCCTTAAAGTTTTAGAAATGCAGGCCTTAGAAAAAGGCAAGTCCACATGATATACATATAGCCATCCCGTTTGTTTAGTTTACTAAACAACCTCGACATGGCTATTTTTACCAGCCTACGTTCAGCTCAGTTCATGTTCAGTAACTTAATTACACACGTGTTGCTCAAACCTGCTTCCCAATATATACCAAAGGGCTAGCCAGAGAGTTATTTCCGCTCCTGAAATAGACTGTCAAGGACCACACACAGCCATGTCATAGTCAGAGAACCAGCCTACCCCCCAGTGCCTATACACAAGTTATATACACATAACCAGAAAAATAAATCAAACTCCACAAATTAGTCATAGAATCCAGTAAATATCCCAAGCAGCTGCAATTAGTAAACCTTTTGGGAGGAAACAGCTGTACAACTGTCTAACCTAGTCTCTCCCTGCAACGAGGAAGAAAAAATGAAAAGGCTGCTGTAAAGATGACCAATATAAACGTTGTTGAGCAGATAAGTGTTTAAAGTAACATGATATGAGGGGGAAGGAAAAGATATAGTGCAGATATCTATCCTGCTCTATGGTTACTTCCAAAACTGCCTAGTCTCATACTTTTATTTACAACGATTCGTGGCCGTATGTTTTGATTATGGCTTGCTAGAAAATGTCAGTTTAAATACATAGTAGATTTTGTCACCAGTATAACGTTACTAAAACAAAGCAAAAGTGTACAAGACATGCATTGTTAGCTGTGATAAATTGCTGTCAAAGTCGATTGGGGGAAGGTGACTGGCTAACAATATATGTCTAACAGGCTTTCTTTGTTGTTTTCCTGCATGAGACGCATTTGACTCTGCAAACATGTAGTGTGAAATATTTTTCCCTAAATGTGATATTTATGAACATTTTAAATATTTCAATGAGTGTGCCAGTCAGTTAGCAAAGAACTATAACAGCCACTGGTAGCCAGATTATATTATTAACTCTAAGAAATTTAGCTAGTTAATGTTAGCGAAAATACTCACAAAAATAAATACAAATAAGTAATGAACGCCACGAACACGTTATACGCTATTTGTCAATTGGTATTTATTTCGTGTAACCGAGTGATGTACAAAAAAGATCCGTAGAGAACACAGAATGCTAACCCAATCAGCCAATCTGGTTATGGTTAACATTACCGTTAGCGGTTAGCATCATTGAGTCAATCTGATTATGGTTAACATTACCGTTAGCGGTTAGCATCATTGAGTCAATCTGGTTATGGTTAACATTACCGTTAGCGGTTAGCATCATTGAGTCAATCTGGTTATGGTTAACATTACCGTTAGCATCATTGAGTCAATCTGATTATGGTTAATATTACCGTTAGCGGTTAGCATCATTGAGTCAATCTGGTTATGGTTATCATTACCGTTAGCGGTTAGCATCATTGAGTCAATCTGGTTATGGTTAACATTACCGTTAGCGGTTAGCATCATTGAGTCAATCTGGTTATGGTTAACATTACCGTTAGCATCATTGAGTCAATCTGATTATGGTTAATATTACCGTTAGCGGTTAGCATCATTGAGTCAATCTGGTTATGGTTATCATTACCGTTAGCGGTTAGCATCATTGAGTCAATCTGGTTATGGTTAACATTACCGTTAGCGGTTAGCATCATTGAGTCCGGTAAGGGGACGTCTAACGGTAAACCAGATTAAGACATGACCTGCTTTGTAAATATTGGCTATTTTTGTTTCATAAACGACAACAGCGCTGTCCAAGCTAAACACACTTACCATGTAAAGCGTGAAGGGGAAACATAGTAGAAAGAGCCAGATGTAGAGATGTAGGGCATTGACAAATGTACTTTGATGAGGATCGTAGTACCATCCGCCAGTGATTGAAGCCCAGACCCCCTGCCTGAGAATCTGGAGCGTTTGAGACCCCATGTCTTATCCCCAATTCCTTGAAGAAACGACGGCTAGCCGTCGTGAAACAGGACTAAACGTGCAGTGTTTTCAGACATTGGCCTGAAAATCCACACTGCAGCCATCTTCTCTCCAACTGGGGCACTGTTCTCAGTCCTCCACTGAGCGGACTCATATCCCACCACGCCCTGCGAGCTGCTGCTTCTTCTTCTTCTTCACATGATATTCATGGAAGAAAAATCTGGTATCTCACAGATAACCAAAACCTCTTGCTCCCCAAGTATTTCACTAGCTAAATGGCGCCTTCTCGTGGTACTATATCATGAAAACATATCTCCGTTTCGGGAAATATGTCTGACATAAAATATTTTTCTTGCTAATCCTTACTTTAACAATTTACTATCTATGTATATTGTTAATGAACTAGACAATCCTCTAATTAAACTACACATATTAAATGTACGAGTTGGAATGCAATGCTGGCAGATGGAAGCATTGACATCACATCAGAAAAAGTTTGAATTTAACAGAAAATCTATGTATAAAAGCTTGCATTTACACAGACCAATGTCATGACTCAAGCCATTGTAGAATTGGAAAAGTATTATATTCAGAAAAGCAAACATTCTCAGAAAAAAAAATACCTTACACATTGAGACAAATACCAATAATGCCCTGAAAAGCATGTATCCTTACATTTATGACCTTTGGATAGGATTCTGCAGTCAGCAGCATAGACACCACTACAGATCACAGCATTTTAATGTCATCCTCTAACAAAGGTGAGCACAATCTAGTAACACGCTGTAAATAAAACCACAACAAAACTGGACATTGGAAGTCAATTGGTGTCTCAGTTAATTTCATTTCCTGCATGATAGAGACAAATCTGACTTATATATTAGGGAGTACATGTTAAAAATTGGCAACAGAACGTTCAGGAGATCTGGTTCTGCGACAGAAAACAAACAGCTCTCAAGTCCTTCTGGTTCCAAATTGCAGACTTTGATTGTGGTTTATTGTTCTCTGGATTTTTCATGTCGTCTGTAATGTCTGAGGTGGTGCTGCTGGCAGAACTCCAAAAAGAATCAAGAGTTATGTTTGCTGTGGGCCCCGTTACCATGGCAACCTCCTCTCAGCTCATAGCTCTTCTAAGTCAGTGGTAGGTTGACCCATGTGTCCTCCCTGTGAGAGTAGATTTTGTCAGAACTATGTTACACAGGAGTGGCCATCTGTCATCACTGCAGCCGGGCGCGTTTCTCCGGCGGTGGCTTGGTGCTGGCAGGGGCTGGAGCTGCGGGCTTTGTGGCCGGTTCCCTCTCTTCCTGCTTCACCGCCTCCGTGGTGGGCTCTGGCTCCTTCTTTACCTCCACTATGGCAGAATAGAGTCAGGTCAACAACACAGGGTTAAATCTTAAAACCGCAACAGCAACAACAAAAACAAAACTCCTTTAAAGGGAACACAATGTCCTGATGCCCAAACATGCTGCCTCAGTAACAAAAATACATTTATTCTAACCAAAACGTATCCAGTGTGTAATGCCGAAACCTACTACGAATCTGTAACAAATGTCTCTACTAAATGTACGGTAGAATCTTACCTGGGATGGGTTTCTCACCAGGTTTTGGCTGAAACCATGACAGAAGGTGAAGAGAGAATTATAAAACAACAATATATTTGTGAAATCCCAAAATGAAATGTACGAAAAACAATTCACTATTATTTTTACCTGATAGAACGTCGGAGGGAATTTGGACCGGAGGTCAAGCAGAAGATTGTCAACACGCTGTCTCTGAAACAGAGAGCTGGGCTCCTCCTTCTTTTTAGATTTTGGCTTAGCTTTGGCATCTACAGACAATCAGGAAAAACATTTGAACACAGCCAAGGCACCGGTGTCGAGAATAACGGGTGAATAAAATGAGGAGGGTATGGTGCCAATGTATTATAAAATGTTTATGGGATGGGAGAGCAATGAACCATGTAAGTGAGAGGCGTACCAAGCATCACAGCATAGGCAAGTAAATAATTTGTTTAAATTTACACAAACGTATAAAGAACTGCTGCGATAAAACTCAATACATAAAAGCAGCTCATTGCAGGGATGGACGCGATTACATTAGAATTAGAAACCACTTAGAAAGTACACAAAGTTAAAATGTTTATGAAAATAATTGAAGATAACAGTTTCAGAGAATTTTCTAAATTCACTGGAGCTGAAATGGAACTGAACCCAACCGCCATTAACTGACCTCTCTCCTCCTGGTCTTTAAAGTGCCACCAATACCCTTTAGATGGGTGGTAGCGACAGTAGGACATTGCCTCATCAAAGGCAGACTGAATGCCATGGACAGCAGACAACTGTTAGGAGAGAGGACCACATTAGCCATCAGCATGCAGACCAAACATCTCAGATGTTAAAAATCATGGCCAGGGTAGTGGATCTGATTCCTGGAACCATCAAAATAAAAATATCTATACACACACACACACCTGTATACAGCTTTAGATAAGTGTCAGCTTAATAAACCTGAGTATCATTACTATCACAGCCGCTAATACTTCCACCTCAACTACATCTGCCGCTACTACTACTACCACAACAACAACAACTATCTACCACAACAACTACTACCACCGCTACAACAACTACTACTGCTACTACTACTACCACAACAACTATTACTACCACCACTGCTACTACAACTGCCGCTACTACTACTACCACCACCGCTACAACATCTACTACTACCGCTACTACCACAACAATTAATACTATACCACCGCAACTACAACTGCCGCTACTACTAGTACAACAACTACTACTACCACCACCGCTACAACTACTACAACTGCCACTACTACTACTACTACCACCACCGCTACAACAACTACTAGCAACGCTACAACAACTACTACTACCAGAACCGCGACTACTACCACCACCGCTACAACAACTACTACTACCGCTACTACAACAACTACTACTACCACAATAACTATTACTACCACCACCGCTACTACAACAGCCGCTACTACAACTACTACCACCGCTACAACAACTACTACTACCGCTACAACAACTACTACTACCGCTACTACTGCTACTACTACCACCACCGCTACAACAACTACTACTACCACCACCGCAACTACAACTACTACCAAACACTTGTTTTACATTGAGACGCTGTGAAAAGCAGTGTGTGATCGCAATACATTAATATACTCTAAATGTAGTCACATCACAAAGATTGAATGAGATCAAGTTTAATAGGCTCTAAAACATTTACTGATTTTTGCCCCAACAAGGGTACAGGTGATAAACAATCTGATGAAGCTCACCACTCTGGATCCAATAACTGATCCCAGATCAGGAGCCTGATACACCACTCCAGCTATGATGTAGTAGTCTGATATAGGGATGACTAAGGAATAAACAACAAAAGTCAACAGTTAAACTCTATACACACACACACATTACAAATAGCATTTAAAGAAGTGTGTAAGTCAAAGAAAGGGTTAAAAATAATAAACAGTAGGAGTCAAAAGTTTGTACACACGTACTTATTGATTGGTATTTCATCATTTGATTTTACTATTTTCCACAGTGTCGCTCAAAATCAGTGAAGACAGCAAAACTATGAAATGACACATATGGAATCATGCAGTAACCAGAAAAGCATAAAACAAATAAAAATCTATATATTTTTCGGAGGTTCAACAAAGTTGCCACCTTGACAGCAGTACACACTATTGGCATTCTCTCAACCAGCTACATAAGGTATTCACCTGGAACATGGAGATTAATGGATTGATTACTGATCTCTGTCTGACTGTCTCTGAGAAGGTATGGTGTATTTGCTTCTCTGCCTGTCTTTTGCAGTAAATACAATTTTTTTAATTTGACCGTAAGCCAGTTTTAAATGGTCACATGCAGATTACAGCAGTAGTTGTAACATGTGGGAAAGAAATGCTAGTTGATTTAATAAAGTAACTAACAACAAAAAAATCTACATATACAATGAAATTCATAACCCAAATAAGAGTCTATGGTTAAATACCAGGCGAAGTTGCACCCGCTAAATATGTAAAGTAAGACATTTGTGCTAGGTTGGGCTATCACTATATAAGTTCTGTGTGTAACTCACCTTGAGTTGGTGACTGCCTCTGTTGTTTTCTGATGATGTACAGGATTGGTTCCTGAGCATGAAGCAGAATATACTCCACTCCAACAATCTGACTGAAATACACACAGTTTTATGGATAAGTAGTAAGCATAACTAACCTACACAAGGGCCGTCCAACCTTGCTCCCAAAAAGCTATTGTTAAGTAGGTTTGAACTAAAACCCAGTTCCCGGACAGCCTTCCTGCTACATTCTCTCAAACCTCACTAGTTAGTAACCAGACCACTTTGGGTAACGTAGCCTATACATAGCCCAGCTTCTAGACCACACAGACACACTCAGTTATAGGTAAGTACCATCTAAAAACGATTACGAAAGAAAGAACCCCTTACTTGAGATGCTCCATGCTCAGACGTTGCATCTTGACCACCTCGTTGTTACAGGAGCGATCGTAGAACGGATTACTCCTCTCCGAAAAATACTCCAGTACATTGGCAGGGGTAAGAATGGGCACCCAGCCACTGTCAACCCACGATATGCCCAGGAGGTTGTTATCTAGAAATAGTAGGTAACAGGAACCGAATCAGTTACACCCTTTGTTACAACATTTGGGGTAACTGTGTACTATGTACATCGTAACGAATTTCTGAGCACTACCTGAGTAACTCTAAGTTGCAAAGAATAACGATTCGCTTGCTAACTGTGCTAGCAAACGTTAGCTTTCTGAAATTCTGCTGTAATGCAACGTGTGTGCCTACACGTAAGACTTCGCCTAGTTGTCAAAATATTAAGAGGAATACATCAGTGTTTCCATGCATTTCCTATGTTATGAAACCGGGTGAATAATACATTTTTTCAAATAAATACAATAACAGTTTGATACCTCTTATATCCACTGACGCCATTGTGTAAACAAATGTAGTCAACTGTAGTTTTTGTCCACGTTTGATGACGTCGGTAGAAAAAGGGCGTATTCGAATATACATCTCTCCTACGCCCCTTCCTTGCTTTTGTTAATTGCACGTTTTATTGCACACATTTTTTTTTTGGTCACTCTAATAACATACACTGTGTGTATTAGAATATGGAAGTACTGCGTTGGGTCTACCACTCAATCTATCAAATATTAAAAGCATTTTTTACATTAGCAGTTGTCACAGGGTGCTTTTACAGAACTCCCAGCCCAAAAAGGAGATTGTATTAAACGTTATTGCCATTGGACAGTACAACAAAATGCAGTTTGCATAAGAAGTACAAAAGAGCAGTGCAAAAAGATATGGAGCACAGTTCGCAATTGACATGGATCAGTAAATGTGCATGTATTCATTTCAACAATGTAGCAAATTGCAAATGTGCAGAGGGCAACAACAGCTGAGAACATCTGAGCAAGTGGTAAACAGATAGTACAAACGATAAGCGTTGTGCAAAAGGCAAATATAATAAATAGGCTAGCAGTGTACAGGGCCAGAGGTAGCAAGATGAGTACCACAGGATCTATTGTGCTAATGGCAGATCAAGTAAATGATCCATCCAGAGATGGAGGAAGGCAGGACTTGAGGTGAGCGAATACAAGTCTTTCTAAGTACTTCTTGATTCTGGGGGTGAGTGCAACAGGCACTGGCACAATGGTTGTGGTCTTGAAGCACGTGGGGACAACCGCTTGGGACAGTGACAGGTTGAATATGTCTGTGAAGACCCCAGCCAGCTGCACAGCACACGCTCTGAGCACACCATCATGGCCTTGCGTGCGTTCACCCTGTTGAGTGTAGAAGATACCTCAGCGAGGGACAGACTGAAGGGGACGAGTCTTCATCTCGTTGGTAATTGAGACATCAGCTGATGGGTTTGGGTGTTTTGGTCAGTAATCAGTGATAGCTTGAAGGCATTGCCACATGCATAGAGGGTCAGAGTTGTTGTGGAAATGCTCCTCGATCCTCAGTTTGTGGGCGTGTTTATGAGTGGTGACATTGTTGGTTGGTGCAGGTGTTGATGTAATCCAGAACGGAGGATGTATATGATTCAATGTCAGTATGGGAGTCAGTGGTAGTCTGAGTGGAAGATGTATATGATTCAATGTTAATATGGGAGTCAGTGGTAGTCTGACTGGAGAATGTATATGATTCAATGTCAATATGGGAGTCAGTGGTAGTCTGAGTGGAGGATGCATATGATTCAATGTCAGTATGGGAGTCAGTGGTAGTCTGAGTGGAGGATGGATATGATTCAATGTTAATATGGGAGTCAGTGGTAGTCTGAGTGGAGGATGGATATGATTCAATGTTAATATGGGAGTCAGTGGTAGTCTGAGTGGAGGATGGATATGATTCAATGTTAATATGGGAGTCAGTGGTAGTCTGAGTGGAGGATGGATATGATTCAATGTTAATATGGAAGTCAGTGGTAGTCTGAGTGGAGGATGGATATGATTCAATGTTAATATGGGAGTCAGTGGTAGTCTGAGTGGAGGATGCATATGATTCAATGTCTTGTCGGTCAGGAGACATTTTGATGGATTTTGGCAAAAATCTTAAAGCTGAAGTAATTAAAATCCCCTGCAACAATAATAAGGGCATCGGGATGAGCTGTTTGTTGAATGCTGATGGCAGCCTGCAGCTCTATCATCACTAGCTTAGCCGTAGCATCTGGTGGAATGTAGGCTGAGGTAACAACGAGAACTCTCTAGGCAAGTATAAAGGTCTGCAGCTAATCATGAGATATTCCAGAGAGGGAAAAAACCTAGAAACCTACAGAAGAACCAGGCTCTATACTGTAGGACTGATAAAAGTCAGATGTTAGTCTTTTGCCATTTGTTACAGTTACTAGCAGCATTATTCTTGTCTTTAGCGAAATACAAAAATGCTAAATCATCAGGCCTCAAATTCATATTTTTCTTCATTTTTTAAATTATAATATTTGATATATATAAAAAGGCCCACTGTAGCCAGGCTATATGAGTAAAAAGGCCCACTGTAGCCAGGTTATATGAGTAACAAGGCCAACTGTAGCCAGGTTATATGAGTAACAAGGCCCACTGTAGCCAGGCTATTTGAGTAACAAGGCCAACTGTAGCCAGGCTATATGATTGAGATCAGGAACTGAGCGATGCGTGATAAAGAATGTTTCCCAGCAGGGTTTAATTCTGTCTTGTTTGCAGATCTAATTGAAGACACACCCTAACAGCTGCACTTCAGTGGTCATGTGTTTCCCCTAATATTTATTTGCAGTGGGTGTGGTGCTGAAGCTGAGCCCTAGACTATATTAAATATGAGGCATCCATGACCGCTCATGTCTTTTTTTGGATATAATTATACATCACCGTTAACCATTCGCATCCAATGAACGCTACACTGGGAACGCTACACTTGAAGGTAACTCAGTTAGGATTACATCACCCCTGGGCCGCGGCCACGCTCACCGCCTCTGCGCGCACCCGACGCGTACAATAGGACGGTTATACACCGGACAAGACAGGATGGACACATATTAGGACGAATTCCCCCCGGAACATCAGTCTGTGACGACGGAAACCCACGGTAGATTTGAGACAATCCTGATTGTATGAGGAGCGCACAATAAGCTCGGACACGCGCAAGACTGGATAATAAAGGATCGCCTATCCCTTATAGTGCGCGTGCGTGCGACCACCGCGCCACTATTGCACACGCACACGCACCAGCGCTCGTGGCGACACAACGAAACATCGCAGCGGGATGAACACGGACGCATCCCACGCGAGCACGATGGTTGACTAAATCGACACATTATTCGATCCGATCACCGGTCCGGCTGCTATTTATTTGGTGCGTATAACGTGCGTCGACGCAGTGCGTCTATTGTCGCGACGATGAGTGTGAGCAAGTCTGGGTATGATGGCACGGTGACGGGCGGCCTTACCGTCAGTGGCAACCCGAAATCGCCCCAGTGTGTTCAGCAGCCTCCCGGTAACCGACCCAGGGATGCCCGGTACCACCAGCACGGCGGGCCAGTCAAACCGCCTCATCCTGAACGGTCCGAACCCGCGGATGTTGTCAAGCGCGCAATCGACTTCAAGACCCAAGGCACCCAGTGTTACAAGGATAAGAAGTACAGGGAAGCGATCGGCAAGTACCACCGGGCCTTATTGGAGATGAAGGGGCTGTGCAAGGTGCTCGGAGACCCGGAGGCCGGCTCCAAATCCTCCTCATCCGTGGTACCCACGACCACCAAGTCAGACAGCCTGACGGAGGAGCAGAAGGGTGCCATGGAGAATGCTGAGCTGGAGTGCTACAACAGCCTGGCAGGTAGACAGTGGCCATCCAATTACTGCATTATTATTATAATGTTATGGAAATAAACAAAACACAAGATAGATAGATATAGATATATATATATAGGCTCATGTGTTATAGGCTGGTTGGATGTTTCTGTAAATATTTATCATCATCATTACGTTCATGTGTCCAGTTAAATGTTGTAGTAGTCTATAGAGACAGCTCCTGCTTTGCACTGCACAGACATGAATCACACGACCGATTTGATATTATTGCATTGTTATCCATAATGTAATCAGTAGCATTGGACATTACATGATGACACTCGCTTTACATTCATCTGAACGCTCCATCATTGTGTTGCTTCTCCCAGCGTGCATGTTACAGATGGAGCTGGTTAACATCATTGTGTTGCTTCTCCCAGCGTGCTTGTTACAGATGGAGCTGGTTAACATCATTGTGTTGCTTCTCCCAGCGTGCTTGTTACAGATGGAGCTGGTTAACATCATTGTGTTGCTTCTCCCAGCGTGCTTGTTACAGATGGAGCTGGTTAACATCATTGTGTTGCTACTCCCAGCGTGCTTGTTACAGATGGAGCTGGTTAACATCATTGTGTTGCTTCTCCCAGCGTGCTTGTTACAGATGGAGCTGGTTAACATCATTGTGTTGCTTCTCCCAGCGTGCTTGTTACAGATGGAGCTGGTTAACATCATTGTGTTGCTTCTCCCAGCGTGCTTGTTACAGATGGAGCTGGTTAACATCATTGTGTTGCTTCTCCCAGCGTGCTTGTTACAGATGGAGCTGGTTAACATCATTGTGTTGCTACTCCCAGCGTGCTTGTTACAGATGGAGCTGGTTAACATCATTGTGTTGCTTCTCCCAGCGTGCTTGTTACAGATGGAGCTGGTTAACATCATTGTGTTGCTTCTCCCAGCGTGCTTGTTACAGATGGAGCTGGTTAACATCATTGTGTTGCTACTCCCAGCGTGCTTGTTACAGATGGAGCTGGTTAACTATGAACGTGTGAAGGAGTACTGCCTGAAGGTGCTGCGTAAGGAAGGGGACCATTTCAAGGCTCTTTACCGCTCCGGAGTGGCTTACTATCACCTGGGAGACTTTCACAAGGCTCTGCACTACCTCAAGGAGTCGCACAAACAGCAGCCTGCTGGTAAGTAACCGAGACTGCGGTGAAGTTAGTTTTATATTCAAGATTCGGAAGTTCAATAGCTCGTAAACGAAAGCTTCAAGAAATACATTTAAATATTCAGAAGCAATAGAGAACCAGCAACACACCTCATATTTCTGTATCGGTTTCATATTTATCTTTCAGAGTTGAAAATAACTTGAATATGTGTTTTACTACGACTGGTGGGTTAAGGCACCGTCTTAGAAGTGCACCATCTGTCATTTTTATGATATGCGGCAGCTTATTTAAAAATTTTTTTTACCAAAAACAACTGTAGTATCTTCAGGTACTGCTGCTCTACCATGAAGATTCTTTGGTATTTCACATTTTTGAATGACACATTTTGGAATCATTTTAAAATCCAATTTTTATCACATTTTGCTCAATATCTCAGACCCAATACATTTTTTGGGACAAAAAACAACTGTAGTATCTTAAGGAACTGTTGCTCTACCATCCACAGTCTTTAGTTTAGCAAATGTTTGAATTGTATTCTTTTTATTATTTATAGCAAATATTCATCTGTTTCTGCTCAATAGCTCGACCCCAATACAAATGTTGGGACAAAAACAACTGTAGTATCTCCAGGAATTGCTGTCCTACCATCCAAAGTTTTTAGATGATCAAATTTTTTATAATCTTTATAGCTAATTTTGATCAAGTTTAGCTCAATCGCTCAGACTCATTGAAGGTTTTTTAAGAAAAACAACTGTAGTATGTTCAGGAACTGCTGCTCTACCATCAACATTCTTTAGTATGGCACATTTTTATTTAGGGAACTTTTTTAACATTTCTTGTGGGTTTTTTTTTAAAAATAAAAAACTCTAAATTGCTCAGACACAAATGTTGCATCAAAATAAGCAACTGATACAGGGACAGATGTTACGGTAAACATCCTTTATTGTGTACAATATTTGTTAATTGTAATTTTATTATGACCGGAAAAAAATGCATTGGGCGGGTCTTTAAAATGTGTTTTTTATTGTATAACATAACAGTTTTAACAACAGTATGTATTTTGGGCTGGTATTTTTTGAAACGGGCGGGTTTTAAGCTGTAGTTGCGCTGGAAATCTTTAGTCCAATCTGGCAACACTGGTAGTGAGTTGTCGTTGAAACTCGAAAAGGATGGATAAAGCAAAAAAGCTGTCGGGGGCTAAAAATAGAAAAAGAAAGAGGGTAAAGGAGATGGCATGTCAAGGGATGCGACAGCAGCTAAATAAGTGAATGGTGAAAGGCAACAGGTAGGATTTAAAGTGACGTCTGTCTGTGCTTGGAGGAGGCTTGCAAATATTCACGTTAACAGACTAGCGTTTGCTAACACTGGGAATGTAGCAGTCAGAATATGTAGCTAGCTAGCTTAGAATATGCAAAGCCGAGGTTGCCCAATTAGCAGTCATTTCAATTGAAAACAGTGTGGCACGAACCATTTCTTTCGATGCAATACTATAGATAAATGGGCAAGTGAAAAGGCACGCCATGTTACAATTACAATTTAGTAGGAACTAAAGAGTGCTTTTGAATGTTTGGTAGCAACATTGTTACTAGGATTGGGCATCGAGAACCGGTGACTGACTAGTCCTAACTGTTTATTCTGTTTATTCTGTTTGTAACTTTTTATTATTTGTTAACATTGTTAAAATTGTTGCCGCATACCCCTCTAACACTGGGTAGTTGTGCCCCTGCATACAGTATTTTATGATCAAACTAAATGTAACCGACTGTTAATGTGCTCCAGAACTGCAACAATGAATTGATACAAAACAACATATATAACTTGTCCATGCTGGATCTGTCCCCGTCGTTTTAAAAAGCAAGCACGAGTGCACCAGCACCAAGCTAGCCAAAGTTCTCCTCTCAAACGGATCTTGGAGGAGAGATTCTACCGAGTTAGGGTTGGGTCTGGTCCTTATTTTATCAGGGACGAGCTTGGGGCCCAGAAAAATGCGCCCTTCTTAGATTAGATTTAAGAACGCTGATTGGCTAAATGTTATGTCAATCATTCATATCTTAAATTAGCAATTGGCTTAACTGCTACATAGACCCGCCTCCTTGGGGCGCTTTCTCTATCGCCCCAGACAGAGCCATAGAGAGAAAGAGTTGCGACACTCCCATTCGGCACCGTTGTAATGCTTTTTTGCGCCCACTTCCGGGTTATGGAGCTTCCAATAGTTCCAAACACGCCATTCATTTCCATTGGCATCGAGTAACTTTTGAGGTATGTTGATCGAATTCCTGCATTTTTTAAATTGTAATCTTTCTATATTTTATCAGAGGCCCTCTGTGATGCATATACTGATCTTTATTTCTATTTGCACAGCGCAATTATATATACTTTTAGCTTTGTATACGACCAACTCCCTGCTAGTTCATTAGCTTGACCTGGCTAGGTAAAGGAATCTCCAGTAACAAATTCAATATATATCTTCACAGCGTAATTATTTATTTTTATTTAGTTATTGATTAGATTAGAATATCTAGGATCATTAAGTTTTATTAAGGACCGGTTTTATCTAGGTTTTTGCCAGCTGCTCGTCTGATTCTATAGGCTAACTAGTAGAAATAAGCTTGCGTATGTTTAATTATACCATTGAAGGGCTGTTGGATCATATGAGTACAAATGATTCCACAAAAAAAAAAAATATGCCAAAATGAGTTTTAAATTATTTTTACTCAGACAGTATGGAGACTAATTTCTTTCCAAAATGTTACAGCCTGGGTGTAATTTTGGAGGTGACTGCTGCTGGTGGCTGAGGCTGGCAATGGTGGCTGGTTGAAAAGATGGTGCCTGGTGCTAACGATGAATGCTGCTGCTGGATGCTGCAGATAATGCTGCTGTACATAATTGTCTACACTTGCCCTTTGAAATGCTAGCAACTGATGTCACTGCTGTGAACGTTACTTACATTACATCGTTTTTTACTGTTGCTGGACCTTGTAATTTTGATGTTATGACGGCTGACCATTGCCATCCACCTCTTCCTACGCTCTTGGTCCTTAGGGAAGCCATACATTCTGTAGCCCTTATCTGACCGATTGGAGCATCCAAATGCTGCACAGCCAACCATCGTATATCTATAAAATATTAGTTATAACCAATGAACCATCACAGAACATCACAATATTCATCTCTGTTTCTTTACTATGTTTTTCCAGGTAGATACACATACTCTCTCATTCATTGTTTAATAAAAATAATACTTAATTTAATTCATCCTAGCATAATGAGTTATTATTCTTTAATATTTTGGATACTTTGCATCTTAAATCGTATTTGATTTAAAAAATGTAAGGTTAAGCCACCATACGCTAGCAGCCTAGTGCTAATGCAATTCAAGCTAACATGAATGTGAAGCTTCTAACATAGCTTTTTGTTGTCACCTTACCGCTCCAAATGTAAAAATGACATTAACAAATATGCAATAATGCAATACCATTCCATCAAGTACTTGGGTATGTGTTTTCATTTATTTTTACCACTAAATAGCGCAATCGATGCTAACAGTTCCGTTGAAATAAATGGGAGCTCACGGTTTGTTTGGAACTATTGAAGCTTACATGAACCACGTGACCACCCCGCTAGAGACATCAAAGAGTGTCGCAACTCTCTATGGCTCTGGCCCCAGAGCTGTGACGAGGCGTTCAGACAGGAAGAGGAAAGGTTGACAATATGATTTACTATATTGTTACTAGATTTACACATATTACTGGGTGCATTCCATATTTAAAAAAACACAAATATTGACATAATGATGTTTTTATGTATTTTTATATTTTGTGGCTTAATGGGGGGCGGCGCCCTAGCGCCCTTTATGGGCCAGCCGCCACTGGTTTGACTATCATGATAAACAGTGTTTAAAGATTGTTTACTGCAAATAGGATCAACACTCGCAGGAGGGCACCCATGCTGATTGGCTGGATACCAACACTCACAGGAGGGCCCCCGTGCTGATTGGCTGTATACCAACACTCACAAGAGGGCACCAAAGATTTTCAAACATGCCTTTATTGTTGATTTCACCAACATGTTTTCCAAAAAAATAATAAAATATAGACAAAGTAACAGGTGTGGTATGATTATGAGTTATGAAGGTCTAGTATAGAAAGAACCCTTGAGAGGAACCAGGCTCTGACCAGTGACCAGGCCTTTTCTGGGTGTGCTGGGTGAACATATGATTGTGATTGTATGATTATGAGTTATGAAGGTCCAAGATAGGAAGAACCCTTGAGAGGAACCAGGCTCTGACGTGTGACCAGGCCTTTTCTGGGTGTGCTGGGTGAAATTATTATGGTGATTGTATGAATATGAGTTATGAAGGTCCAATATAGATAGAACCCTTTGAGGAACCAGGCACTGACGGGTGACCAGGCCTTTTCTGGGTGTGCTGGGTGAAATTATGATTGTGATTGTATGATTATGAGTTATGAAGGTCCAATATAGGAAGAACCCTTGAGAGGAACCAGGCTCTGACGGGTGACCAGGCCTTTTCTGGGTGTGCTGGGTGAACTTATGATTTTGATTGTATGATTATGAGTTATGAAGGTCCAATATAGGAAGAACCCTTGAGAGGAACCAGGCACTGACGGGTGACCAGGCCTGTTCTGGGTATGCTGGGTGAACTTATGATTGTGATTGTATGATTATGAGTTATGAAGGTCCAGTATAGGAAGAACCCTTGAGAGGAACCAGGCTCTGACGTGTGACCAGGCCTGTTCAGGGTGTGCTGGGTGAAATTATTATGGTGATTGTATGAATATGAGTTATGAAGGACCAGTATAGGAAGAACCCTTGAGAGGAACCAGGCACTGAAGGGTGACCAGGCCTGTTCTGGGTGTGCTGGGTGAAATTATGATTGTGATTGTATGAATATGAGTTATGAAGGTCCAATATAGGAAGAACCCTTGAGAGGAACCAGGCTCTGACGGGTGACCAGGCCTTTTTTTGGGTGTGCTGGGTGAACTTATGATTGTGATTGTATGATTATGAGTTATGAAGGTCCAATATAGGAAGAACCATTGAGAGGAACCAGGCTCTGACGGGTGACCAGGCCTTTTCTGGGTGTGCTGGGTGAAATTATGATTTTGATTGTATGAATATGAGTTATGAAGGTCTAATATAGGAAGAACCCTTGAGAGGAACCAGGCTCTGACGGGTGACCAGGCCTGTTCTGGGTATGCTGGGTGAACTTATGATTGTGATTGTATGATTATGAGTTATGAAGGTCCAATATAGGAAGAACCCTTGAGAGGAACCAGGCTCTGACGGGTGACCAGGTCTTTTTTGGGTGTGCTGGGTGAGATTGTGATTGTATGATTATGAGTTATGAAGGTCCAGTATAGGAAGAACCCTTGAGAGGAACCAGGCTCTGACGTGTGACCAGGCCTGTTCAGGGTGTGCTGGGTGAAATTATTATGGTGATTGTATGAATATGAGTTATGAAGGACCAGTATAGGAAGAACCCTTGAGAGGAACCAGGCACTGAAGGGTGACCAGGCCTGTTCTGGGTGTGCTGGGTGAAATTATGATTGTGATTGTATGAATATGAGTTATGAAGGTCCAATATAGGAAGAACCCTTGAGAGGAACCAGACTCTGACGTGTGACAAGTCCTATTCTGGGTTGTTGGGTGAACTTTTGATTGTATGATTATGAGTTTGTGCTGTGTACGTTTGTGTGTCTGTGTGTTAGTGTGTAAGTGTAGTGCCGAAGACTCTTGAGGAACCGGAGGTGGACAACCTAAATGTTGATCAACAAGAGGTCTGTTGCTGTTCACCCAGCACACCCAGAAAAGGCCTGGTCACACAACTAGAAGAGGAAAGAGACAGAAGACAGTTATATTTGACATTCATCCATGGAGGCTTAACTTGGTTATAATTATTGTGATCGCAGTATTCTAGAGTTGGCTGTAACAGTAGCAGTTTGCCTGTTACCTCTGTGGGACAGCAGACAGAGTTACTGGGCCTAGAGATGGCACTCAGAGGTACTGATGCTCATACCTAAGTGAAATAGTGCAGATTAAAAAGGCTTAACATAATAGCAATTCCTAAAAAGAATGTTGTCTATGAAATATATTTGTTTATATGAAAAGCCCTAAAACAACAGATCGACCCATAGAATAAAGGCACAGAGAACGAAATTACAGTAAATAATTATAGCAGGAGTTGAAATGGATGGGCAGTTTAAATACAGTTAAGTTAAAAATGTTACCCGGTTTGCTTTTCTTATGGGCATTGTCCCCGTCTGGCATCGTCAACTTCCTCTTCCTGCTAGTTGGCTGAGTGGTGGAGCTCACTAGAGGGAGTGGGTCGAGTTGGGCCTACAATTTGGAAAAAAAAATGTTTGACTCCCCTTAGACGTTTTGCATTTAGCTATCTGTTTACTTACCTAGTATTCTCAGAAATGTGTTTGTATACAATTTACTAGTCAGTTAGCAACCAGTCGATTAACTGACAACTAAGTAGGTTAGCTAAAATACAAATTAAGTCCATTCTCTTTCTCGCTAATTGTTCTTTTGATAAATCAGAATGCCTATTGAACAGATCAGATTAATATATTCAAAAGACCAATTGGTGTAAGATCAGACATCATCGCTAAACACAACTAACATGTTTTTCCTGTTGAGACATGTTCGGGTGGGATATGGGATAATATCCAAACACAGTAATAGATGATTGAACATTCATGGTTGACAGGTTTAGCAGTAAAACTCCATAAGCTGTTGTCATTACAGTGCAAGATAGATATTATATGTGTTTTCATTAATTCACATATAAAGTAATGTAATTCATACACAGTATTTGGAGTCCCGATCAATTTTTAGGCCACTGAAAGCCTTGATCAATTTGTACATCCTCAACTTGTCACTGATGGCTGATCTGGATGTCTTCACAGGGCTGGAGGAAGACAGAGACAGTAGACAGTTATTTATCTAATTTATCCATGGAGGTTTAACTTCACTATAGGCTTAATGTGATTGCAGTATTCTAGAGAGTTGGTTGTAACGGTAGCCGTTTGCCTGTTACCTCTGTGGGACAGCAGACATCACTGTTGGCTTGAACAGGAAAGTTTGATTCAAAGGACTGCTGGGCTCCCTGTGTGAGTCAACAGTGGTACCTGAGGAGCAAAGCAGGAGTTAATGCAACAGGGGTTAGCTGGAATCTCTGCTAGCCAACAGCTAGCATCTTTTAGATTTGAATCTTATATTTCCATGACAACCCATCATTTCAAATAAAAAAAATAACATTAATAATAAAATATTATAAATAAAATTCTACTAAATTGTGACCAGAGAATTGGAAAATAAAACAAAGCTAATAATTTGGAATAAGTGTGTCTCTAGTTTGAGAACGATGACGGGACTCAGACTTTGTGTGTTAGACTTAGTATCAAACACGTTACTACAGCTAGTTAGACTTAGTATCATACACATCAATACAGTTAGCATTCTACCAAGTAAACAGCAGAATTAGAAATACATATTAAAAGCACAATTAAAATCAAATGCATTTTATATTCACCTCCTTTACTGGAGCCCGGGGCATTGCCTGGCCCTCTCACATCAGATGCCTCCAGTCCACTGGCTGACATCCGGGCCGCCTTCTCCTTCCGGATCTCAGGTGACTTGGCCTGGAGCTGGCACTTATAGATAGTGATGCTCATACCTAAGTGAAACAGTGCAGATTAAAAAAGCTTAACATAATAGCAATTCCTGAAAAGAATGTAGTCTATGAAAGATATGTATTTATATGAAAAGCCCTAAAACAACAGATCTACCCTTAGAATAAAGGCAAAGTCATCTTAAGTGGATGGATGGGAGGTTAAAATACATATAAGTAAAAAATGTTACCCGGTCTGCCTTTCTTATGGGCATTGTCCCCGTCTGGCACCGTCACCTTCCTCTTACTCCAAGTTGGCTGAGTGGTGGAGCTCACTAGAGGGAGGGGGTCGAGTTGGGCCTACAATTTGAAAAAAAATATATTTTTTGACTCCCCTTAGACGTTTTGCATTCAGCCATCTGTTTACTTACCTAGTATTCTCAGAAATGTGTTTGTATACAATTTACTAGTCAGTTAGCAACCAGTCGATTAACTGACAACTAAGTAGGTTAGCTAAAATACAAATTAAGTCCATTCTCTTTCTCGCTAATTGTTCTTTTGATAAATCAGAATGCCTATTGAACAGATCAGATTAATATATTCAAAAGACCAATTGGTGTAAGATCAGACATCATCGCTAAACACAACTAACATGTTTTTCCTGTTGAGACATGTTCGGGTGGGATATGGGCTAATATCCAAACACAGTAATAGATGATTGAACATTCATGGTTGACAGGTTTAGCAGTAAAACTCCATAAGCTGTTGTCATTACAGTGCAAGATAGATATTATATTTGTTTTCATTAATTCACATATAAAGTAATGTAATTCATACACAGTATTCGGAGTCCAGGGCAATGCCTAGGCCATTAAAAGCCTCGATCAAATTATCCATCAGCAACTTTTCAATGATGGGTGAACTGGATTAAGTTAAGGATGTGGGCATATCCCAGGACTAGAGACACAGGGAACTACATATCTGGAGGAATCACCTTCAGAGTGTCTAAAAGGACAGCTATGGCCCTGGACAACTAAATACAGTACGAGCATGAGAGACTTACCACAGACTCGTTTGGTTTGACGACCACGTCATCATTACAGGTACTCATCTTCCAGACTGGTTAAGACTTTCCTCATGCGATCAATGTTTCTTGTCATTCACTTTGTGTTGCTCTCTTTCTTTTGCTGTCGATACTGAACCGAACATGCATGAGTTCTAAGTTATATAGCGTCAGGAGTTCTATGGCTCCTCTGTGATGTAATAAGGGCCTGCTTGAGTAAAGTGTTGTCAGTGTAGCACGGCCTAATGTACATTAATATGTATAATCTCAAACCACATATATGAACACTTGGAAATGAAATTACAAACAAGTTAACAACTTCAGTCCAACCCTAGTAAACAGTTAAACACTTAAAATACACAAGAAATTGAACTTTTACTGTGAACAAAATCTGAATACTACCTTTTAAAGTTCAGGGTCACTTGTTTTTAAAAGAAAAGCACATATTCTGTCCATTTAAATATCATCAGATGAATCAGAAATACAGTGTATACATATCTACATAGGCATACAGAGGTCCATTATCAGTAACTATCAGTCCTGAGTTCCACATTGTGTTTGATTTCCCATTAAGGTCAATGATTCCTTATTGTTATTATTTTGTGTGTGTTTTAACCTTTACAACAATTTTTTTAGATTTTTACAATTATAGTTGTGATCTTCACAACTATTGTGTTGATCTTTAAAACTATTGTTACATTTTGTGCATAGATAAACTCACTCGTCTGCTCACTCGTCATCTTGGCCGTCCATCACGTTCTTCCTTTCCCATTTCTTGTATCGGGATCCATGTGATCCCATTTTCAGATATTCCCTGGCTCTCATGACCTGTCAGTGTAATCACCCTGAATCACACAGGTCACACTCACATACACACACACGTCACACTCACATACACACACACGTCACACTCACACACACACGTCACATACACACACACACGTCACACACACACACACGCCACGTACACATGCAAATCTTATGTAAACAATTACAGAGTGCCCATATCTTCATGTTAGCTTTAGCTCATGTTGTCGTTTAGCTTTTGCCGATGTTGTGAATCCACAAGTTTTCTTCTGAACATTCTGAAAATGTCTTCCTAGTGACATAAACACACGTCCTCAGACACTGCTCAGCGTTCACGAGTTCGCACTTACATGCCAATTAAGGGATATAGGTTTAATGCGTATTTGGCGTGCTGTCCGGAGGGAGGGTTCCGGGCTCGGAATCCGGCCCGGGGCTCCGGGCTCGGAATTTGGCCCGAACCCAGAGTACCCCCCGCATGTAAGTGGTTAGGACTAGAATTTGAGCGGAGAAGGGGTGGTGGGGGGATGCTGCGAGCTGTCAGCGGAGCGAGGTAAGACTGCTGAGTCTATATGTACCCTCTAGCTGTTAATTGCTGAGGGCTTCCACCTGTAATTAATTAGCTGGAAGTCCTCCTCCCGAACCTTGTTAGTAAACCTCATTTCACGAGTTCGCACTTACATGCCAATTAAGGGATATAGGTTTAATGCGTATTTGGCGTGCTGTCCGGAGGGAGGGTTCCGGGCTCGGAATCCGGCCCGGGGCTCCGGGCTCGGAATTTGGCCCGAACCCAGAGTACCCCCCTAACGCTAAGGAGCAGAGGACAGCCGCTGGATTATAAACCCCCCAGAGAGCCGAGCTTGGCGGACTGGCATCGCGAGGAACGGTCTGATTTATTTATTTATTTATTTTATTTTTATTTTTTTATTTTTTTTTATTTTTATTTTTATTTTTATTTTTTTTATTTTTTTTGTATGAGCGGGGGCCTGTGAAGCCGTTCACGGCCTGGACTAGATGGGCCCTGCTGGCCTGTGGACGTGGGGCGTTTGAACGTTTGTTGTGGGAACGAGGCCCGCTTGGTATTCCTATTCCAACCGCTGTGAGACCAATGCTCGCTGGACGGAAAGGAGAAACGTGGGAGCTTTGCTGCGGGACCAATGCCCGTTTGGTATAGATTTATTCCGACCGCTGTGAGACCAATGCTCGCTGGACGGAAAGGAGAAACGTGGGAGCTTTGCTGTGGGACCAATGCCCGTTTGGTATAGATTTATTCCGACCGCTGTGAGACCAATGCTCGCTGGACGGAAAGGAGAAACGTGGGAGCTTTGCTGTGGGACCAATGCCCGTTTAGGTATAGATTTATTCCGACCGCTGTGAGACCAATGCTCGCTGGACGGAAAGGAGAAACGTGGGAGCTTTGCTGTGGGACCAATGCCCGTTTGGTATAGATTTATTCCGACCGCTGTGAGACCAATGCTCGCTGGACGGAAAGGAGAAACGTGGGAGCTTTGCTGTGGGACCAATGCCCGTTTGGTATAGATTTATTCCGACCGCTGTGAGACCAATGCTCGCTGGACGGAAAGGAGAAACGTGGGAGCTTTGCTGTGGGACCAATGCCCGTTTGGTATAGATTTATTCCGACCGCTGTGAGACCAATGCTCGCTGGACGGAAAGGAGGAACGTACAGGAAAGTGAGTGCTTGCCCGGGAGGTTCTCACGCGGCATCTGCTGGAGACCAAATGCTCACTGGATGAGAGAGAGAACGATGGAGCTCGACCGGGAAGTTCTCACTCCGTCCGCTGTGAGACTAGTGCTCGCTGGACGGAAAGGGGAAACGCAAAGGGGAAAGTGAGTGCTTGCCCGGGAGATTTTCTCACGCGGCATCTGCTGGAGACCAAATGCTCACTGGATGGAAAGAGAAAACGTTGGAGCTCGACCGGGGAAGTTCTCACTCCGTCCGCTGTGAGACTAGTGCTCGCTGGACGGAAAGGGGAAACGCGAAGGGGAAAATGAGTGCTTGCCCGGGAGATTTTCTCACGCGGCATCTGCTGGAGACCAATGCTCACTGGATGAAAGAGAAAACGTACGAACTCAACCGGGGAGGTTCTCATTCCGTCCGCTGTGAGACTAGTGCCCGCTGGACGGAAGGAAACGGGAAATAGCGAAAGTGAGTGCCTGCCCGGGAGATTTTCTCACGCGGCATCTGCTGGAGACCGAATGCTCACTGGATGAAAGAGAAAACAGGAGCGCTCTACCGGGGGCTCTCACTCCGTCCGCTGTGAGGCCAATGCTCGCTGGACGGAAAGAGAGGACAGAAAAGGAAAAAGGGGGTTCTATTAATTAGAACGGAGTTCTATTACTTAGTTAATACGTTATGGAAAGAAGGGGAAAAACCGGGGAAGGGTAGGTTGTAAGAAGCGTGGAATGATTTAGAACTTTTCCAGGCGGTAAGGTAGGATTGGAGGGTCCTGGGGGCGACTGCGTGAAGGATGGTGTTGAGTGATGAGTCGAGCAGGGTTTTTAGCGGGTGGTTTACGGGAATATCAACTCTGAATAGCGAGGTACCGGAGTAGGTATACGGTCCGCCTCCGGAGCCAGCGTCCTGAATTTCTGAAACAGAAAGCGAGACAGGGAGTCAGCGATTTGATTCTCCGACCCGGGGATATGCTTAGCGACGATAATGAATTGGTCGCAAGCTGCGATCCAGGTGAGGCGCCTTAAGAGTGGCATCAGAGCGGGTGAATGGGAACGGCCTCTGTTAATGCAGTGCACGGTCGCCTCATTGTCGCAATGCACTAGGATGCTTGTAGAGGACCATTCCTTCCCCCACAGGAAAGCTGCTACTACGAGGGGGTAGAGCTCGAATAGCGCCGAGGATTGCGGTAATTGCTGGAACTGGGGTGGCCACGGAGCCGCGAACCAACGACCTTGGTAGAATCCCCCGAACCCGATTGAGGGGGCGGCGTCTGTGAACAGTTGGATGTCGGTGGGGGACGCGACGAGGTTTTTGTGTAAAAAACGATAGGCCGTTCCACTGCTTTAGAAATGTTACCCATAGCCTAAGTTCGTCGCGGCATGCATGGGTTAAGGAAATGGGGTCCTCTAGCGAGTGGACGGAGGACGCGAGTGAGAGGAGATGCGATATAAAGGGGCGACCCTGCGGGATGATGCGCATCGCGAAGTTTAAATGGCCGAGCAGGGACAAGAGTTCGCGTTTCGAGAGAACCGATTTCTCGAGGAAGGTAGAGGAGACGAGAATTATTCGGTCGATTTTCTCCTTTGGCAGGGAGGCTTGGAATTCCCTAGAATCCAAGTTAATCCCTAGGAACTCGATGGACGTCGCGGGGCCCATGGTTTTCTCCTCTGCGAGGGGGATTCCGAGCTCGGAGAAGACGTTTTGGACTGAGAGGAGGTGCGCGGCCGGGATGGCGTTGGGAGGCGAGATTATTAGAAAATCATCTAGCAGGTGAATGAGGTGGGGGATGGCGTAGTTGTTTGACAAGATCCAGCAGACTGCTTCTGATAGCATGTAGAATATTTTAGGGCTGCTTTTGCATCCGAACGTTAGACGTACGGCGAAATAGTATTTCTCGAGCCAGCGGACTCCAAAGAGATGCCATGAGTCGGGATGGATGGGCATGACTTTGAAAGCGGATGTAACGTCAACTTTGGCCAGCCAGGCACCCCGACCCGCGATTTTAATCCTGTAGATGCCTTGTCTATGCCGTGGAATTTAAGCGAAGATTCGTCGAGAGGGGACAGGCTGTTAACACTTGGGAACGGGGAATTGCGTGGGGCTGACAGGGTGATAAAAATGCGTTTTTATCTCGTCCGGGTGGATGGCCGTTCGAAATGCATGCGTGAAATTTTTAATTAATTTATTTATTATTATTTTATTTTATTTTATTTTTTTATTTTTTTTTTACGGGAGTCGTCGAATAATTTGGATGTTTTATTTGCGGGTTTAGGCTGGACGTACGCTGCCGCGGAGCTACAAATATGCATGGAACGGCTGCGTGCTCTATGGCATCCGCCCGCGTTGAATTTATCACCGATCTGCCTGCCTTCGATAAGAGCGGAGACCTGGGTTCAGTGGGTTGGCTGGTGGTTGCTGTACGTGGTACGTAGCTGGTGGACAAATAGGGTTGCTCGAACCGGAGTGGGGAGGAGGGGAGGGGGAATGGCGGCTGGAAGGATGAAGAGTGAGCTTGCGCAGCGAGCGGGGGCGGGCCCGCGCTGGTTTGGAGCTGTGGGCCTGCGGGCGGGGTTGTGCCGCTGCCAGTGGGCGGGGTTGGCACCTGGAGGGTAGAGAGACTGGAGGCGAGGGTTAGCCTGTACTGCTGGCTGCGAAAGCTTCGCGCTAGTGCCCGGGGCCGGAGCTCGGGGCCGCTGGAAAGGGAGAGGGTTATTAGGGGTATAAGGCTGAGCTGTAAAAGGGGAGCCGCTGGGCTCGTCCGAATGCGGCGCTGCGGCGGCAGAGGCATTGGCGGAGCAAAGCGAGCCGTGTCCTGAGCGGGAGGACGACGGAGTTGCCTGGGGCGGTATATTTTGAGCCCTGCGGGTTTTGCCCTGCCTGCGGGCCGGTTTGGGAGACATATAGGTCGTACGGCTCCGCTTTGTGCGTCTTCCTTGAGACCTGTGGGTCCGACTTGCCCGGCGCTTGTCTTAGCCCGGCTACGGTCCAGTTCCCGACGGGAGGGATCGTCGGGATGGTCGAGCGGTAGGAGGAGGCCGGGGAAGAAGGTGGTGGTTTTGCTGGGGGCGGCGAAGCCTGGTACCGGCGTCCGGGTGAACGCGCGGATGGTCGGGCCGGAGTGCGGCCGCGAGAAGCCCTGGGCTCAGGAGTGGCGTCCGGCATGACCGAAATGGTCGGGAGACCCGCGACTTGCGGGGGACATTCTTGGGATTGCTAGTGCCTTCCGCGGAGGAAGCGCTTTAGCGAGACGAGTAGTATCTGGGCGAGAGAAGCTGCTGCGAGCTGTCAGCGGAGCGAGGTAAGACTGCTGAGTCTATATGTACCCTCTAGCTGTTAATTGCTGAGGGCTTCCACCTGTAATTAATTAGCTGGAAGTCCTCCTCCCGAACCTTGTTAGTAAACCTCATTTAGTGGTGAAGGAAACGGTGTGTATGTCTGTTTTCGTGTGAGCCTTTTTCCTACACGTGTGTGTAGTGACTAGTGAGCGGGAACATGAGAAATAAAAGCGAGACCACAGAGACCAATTAAAGTTGCACGTGCCGTTTGATTTGATGTGATTGCTGGTTGCCGGCTGCCATTTGATCTCTCCGTCAGGTGGTTCTCCTGTCTCAGGGTAATTGCACCTCTGTCTCACTCTTCATCGTAGTCAAAGTCTCCCTCTCTTCATCAATCACAGCCCTTATTTGCCTCATCATCAACCACATTAGCCACACCTTCACAGTGATGTCATGGTCTCTGGATTACATCACTACAAAATCAGAGAGCATGAGTGCTGAATTGTGACCCACATGATAATACACCATCCAACTGTTTTTGAGAAGCTATTCGGTCTCTTATAACACGTTACACTGGAAACGTAAAACACAATTCACATCGTGACATAAAAGGTTACTGCGACAAATTGAACTGTTTCAACACATGGAATTCCAATGTGATTTATAATGGAGATTATACTGACGTCATGAACGGCAAATGAGTGGTGCTATAATGATAATGTCAGATGAACTATTTGGTCACACATGGTGTGTGCAGTGCAGACTCCTCTGTTAGGCACTGACAGCTCGCCCAACATCTGCAGTGACATGTACTACTGAGACATGAGGATGTTTCAGAACATGATGGATTTCACTGATTGAACGAGTAGCCACACACAGCTAATGTGTATATAAGCAGGTGTTAACAGCTGCACTGGGACCAGGCATAAGTGTGTGTGTGTGTGTGCGCGCGCGTTTATGTCCATAACAGCACGTGCGTGTTTGTGTGTAACGGTGAGCGCGAGGTTCAATCATGTGGAAATTGTCACACATTTCCGTCTTTACCGCTTGTCTAAGCCTGACTGAAAACCCTCCGTGTTCAGCTAGCGTTAGCGAGCGCTACACGTTATGCTCGATAAAACGTGTCTGGAGGCGAACGTTTTAGCGCCAACAGGGCTCGCTCCGCAGTTGCTGTAACATTTTGGACTTTGGATATAAAAGATTTGTATTTTAAAGATACGTATGTTAGAAACCTCCAGACACACTGCTCGTCATTTTGCCAGTTCAGCGGGGGGGACTCTGGGGAAATCGTATACTGTATACAGGATGTATAATATAGAAATGGATATCAAGTGGCTGAACTCAAAACTTTGACTGGAAGAATAGCTACGTTGCTAGGTAACCAGAGAGCGAGTGCCTTTGTTCATGCAGCCAAACTTGCTTTGCAAGCTCTGGTTTCTTCCGACGATGAAAAATAATTTATCTAAAGTTTTATCTAACGCATTTCTATTGATATTGATTACGTGTCGATCGCAATACATATCGTTTTATCGCCCAGCCCTAGTCTGAGCTAATGAGCAAAATTTAATAAAAAATTTGCTTAAAAACCTTTTTAAAAATCTAATTCAAAAAATTGGAAAAAATGTGTTGATGCAGCAGATCCTGAAGATACTACAGTTGTTTTCAGTTAAACAAGTATTAATGGGTCCGAGCTATTGAGCAAAATTTGGTAAAGCAGGTTTCATATATGCGGTATTGACAATCAAAGTCAGAATCTGCAGTGGACCTTTGCACATCTCATACACTGATGGGCTATTTGGAACAAGAAATCCAGTTTTCTGGAATTTTTTTCACAGCTCTATAGTTGTCACACAGGTTTTCTGTTAAGGCAATTAATAATTGTAATAGAACGACGCAATTAAACAAATGTTACCTACCCATACAATTACTTTAGATGCCACCCCATTACAGCTCAATGGAATTTCCTGTTTTTTCTGCTTTACCTGCAGATTACAGGAAGTAATGAACTAGCCTGTTTCCTGTCTCTGTATTTCAGACACCAACGTTATCCGCTACATCCAGCTGACAGAGATGAAGATCCGTCGTTCTGCCCAGAGAGAGAAAGAGGCCAAATGAAAAGCCAACTATTTGATAACTAACCTGCTTCTCACTCAGCGCCAATTTGTACTTTCTTCATGTGCCACGCATACCTACCACATCCTGATACAGGGTCATTAGGCCAGGATTCAATCCCAAATCACCCTTCTAGAAGTAGTTTCTAATCGGCAGCACCTCATTGCTGTAAACTGTCACAGCACTTCTCTCAAGACCCATCCCTCAGCTGTTAACCAAAACACAGAGGTGTGACTGTTTTAATTAAAACAATAAATCAAATAAATGTTATAAAGCACTTTTTAAATCAGTTAAATGCTTCCGTTAGAAACCAAGTTCGAAGCCCAAAGAATGACAGCATTTTAACATTTAAGGTCAAAGGTGGTAAAATAGTGCAAATTCTGCTTCAAGTATGAGAGTGATTGGATTGAGTCCTTGCCTGGCGTTTTAAACTATTTATGTGTTTGCCTTGTACAGCAACTTTCACCCATCTCTTTCTGTTAAACAATTATGTGATACATGCCAACACAGGTAATTTACTACTAATACATATGTTGTTTCAAAACAATTTTACGCAAACTAACTTCACGCAACTGAGATTTTGCATCTGTCGGCCATTTGGTGATGATGTGAATCACCGGAGTTTACATCAAAATGTCTCACGTTTATGACCTAGTGGTTGAACATAATGTCAGACGGATAACTCATTACCAGCCCAAACTTTGCACAAAATGTAAATGTGACTAAAACACTTGTGATTTACAGATAGGCAGAGTAAAACAGGCGCCGAAGGTGATTAAACTGTGACTGATTCAGTTAGTGCCTGGGGTGGGCAAACTATAAAGCTGTATCGATAAATAAGCCAGCTAACTCGCATACATAATCAGAATTTACTTATTTTCATTGCTTAAAGATTTAAAGTAATTTTAACTTTTCTAATGAATCAATATTTATTGCTTGTTGTCATCTTTAAGGTTAGCTGGTTACCAGAGAGTTTGGAACACCGTAGAATCACTGTTTGACAACCTCCCACTGTTAAAACCCAAGCCAAAACAACACTGGTCTTTATAGATGGTTGAGATTTGTAAATATTTGGCATGTTGTGTTAATAACTGGTAGGTAATTAAATTATCTGCAAAAGTGAACTGTATGTAGATTTATAAAGAACATATTTAAAGAATCCATTTTAAAGTGTTGAGGTTATAAGGGCACATATTTGCTACTTTCCAGTTAATTTTCACAACACTTTAAAAGAGGCATTTCACAGAATATATAAAAAGTAGCTTACTTTATGAAAAGAAAATGCTTTGGGTATTTGTTTTAATTGTATGGTAACAAAGATTCTTGTGTTCGGGTTTTAGATGCTTTAACCCTAACCCATCCACAAGAGTCAAATTAAAGGCCAATTCCTCAATTTTTCCCTTTTATATAATAATATATAATATGTAATAATTACTGAACCGTACCAGCGTCAACATAATGTGGTTAACGGGGTAAGAAATGTCTGGAGAAGTGCAACTCAATGGCACCCGTTCCACATGTCGGCATTGGTGTAATGAAGAAGATTATTGACATGATAATTAGTGGAATGGTTCTTTAAGATACAGTGCCTTGCAAAAGTATTCGGCCCCCTTGAACTTTTCGACCTTTTGCCACATTTCAGGCTTCAAACATGAAGATATACAACTGTATTTTCTGGTGAAGAATCCACAACAAGTGGGACACAATCATGAAGTGGAACGAAATTTATTGGATATTTCAAACCTTTTTAACAAATTAAAAACTGGAAAATTGGGCGTGCGAAATTATTCAGCCCCCTTAAGTTAATACTTTGTAGCGCCACCTTTTGCTGCGATTAGAGCTGTAAGTCGCTTGGGGTATGTCTCTATCAGTTTGGCACATCGAGAGACTGAAATCTTTGCCCATTCCTCCTTGCAAAACACCTCGAGCTCAGTGAGGTTGGATGGAGAGCGTTTGTGAACAGCAGTTTTCAGTTCTTTCCACAGATTCTCGATTGGATTCAGGTCTGGACTTTGACTTGGCCATTCTAACACCTGGATATGTTTATTTGTGAACCATTCCATTGTAGATTTTGCTTTATGTTTTGGATCATTGTCTTGTTGGAAGACAAATCTCCGTCCCAGTCTCAGGTCTTTTGCAGACTCCATCAGGTTTTCTTCCAGAATGGTCCTGTATTTGGCTCCATCCATCTTCCCATCAATTTTAACCATCTTCCCTGTCCCTGCTGAAGAAAAGCAGGCCCAAACCATGAGACTGCCACCACCATGTTTGACAGTGGGGATGGTGTGTTCAGGGTGATGAGCTGTGTTGCTTTTACGCCAAACATAACGTTTTGCATTGTTGCCAAAAAGTTCGATTTTGGTTTCATCTGACCAGAGCACCTTCTTCCACATGTTTGGTGTGTCTCCCAGGTGGCTTGTGGCAAACTTTAAACGACACTTTTTATGGATATCTTTAAGAAATGGCTTTCTTCTTGCCACTCTTCCATAAAGGCCAGCTTTGTGCAGTATACGACTGATTGTTGTCCTATGGACAGAGTCTCCCACCTCAGCTGTAGATCTCTGCAGTTCATCCAGAGTGATCATGGGCCTCTTGACTGCATCTCTGATCAGTCTTCTCCTTGTATGAGCTGAAAGTTTAGAGGGACGGCCGGGTCTTGGTACATTTGCAGTGGTCTGATACTCCTTCTATTTCAATATTATCGCTTGCACAGTGCTCCTTGGGATGTTTAAGGCTTGGGAAATCGTTTTGTATCCAAATCCGGCTTTAACCTTATCAACAACAGTATCTCGGACCTGCCTGGTGTGTTCCTTGTTCTTCATGATGCTCTCTGTGCTTTAAACGGACCTATGAGTCTATCACAGAGCAGGTGCATTTATACGGAGACTTGATTACACACAGGTGGATTCTATTTATCATCATTAGTCATTTAGGTCAACATTGGATCATTCAGAGATCCTCACTGAACTTCTGGAGAGAGTTTGCTGCACTGAAAGTAAAGGGGCTGAATAATTTCGCACGCCCAATTTTCCAGTTTTTAACTTGTTAAAAAGGTTTGAAATATCCAATAAATTTCGTTCCACTTCATGATTGTGTCCCACTTGTTGTGGATTCTTCACCAGAAAATACAGTTGTATATCTTCATGTTTGAAGCCTGAAATGTGGCAAAAGGTCGAAAAGTTCAAGGGGGCCGAATACTTTTGCAAGGCACTGTATGTTTACTGTTACATTGTGTATGTAATAAAGGTGTTTATTTGTATTGCACTACATTACTGTTACATTGTATTGCACTACATTACTGTTACCTTGTGTATGTAATAAAGGTGTTTCTTTGTATTGCACTACATTACTGTTACATTGTGTATGTAATAAAGGTGTTTCTTTGTATTGCACTACATTACTTTTACATTGTGTATGTAATAAAGGTGTTTCTTTGTATTGCACTACATACTGTTACATTGTGTATGTAATAAAGGTGTTTCTTTGTATTGCACTACATTACTTTTACATTGTGTATGTAATAAAGGTGTTTCTTTGTTTTGAACTACATCAAAACTAGCCAAGTGAGATGTTAATGTTGTGCTTGTCTTCTCAACCAGTCTCCATGGGGATGACCGATTCCTATTGTGAAGAAAATGTTTCACTCAATGGTGGAAAGTCAACTGCAATGCTACTGTGCTAACTGTGTTTACTATTGTTTTATTGTAAAGCAACTCTGTTACCTTACAACATGTTATCCCAGAGGACTCCGGAGGCGGTTGCAGGGTACCAACGCCCCCGAAGGGCTGCAGCCGCTGCCGTGTCAGATGCAAAGCAGCGGGTGTGGTAGAAGCTATGGAGAAGGACTTTCGGGCGGCACCAAGATGTTTCTGGAGAAGGTTCGGCACCTCAGAAGGGGGAAATGGGGAACCATCCAAGCTGTGTACAGCAAGGATGGGAAACTGTTGACCTCAACCGATGATGTGATTGGGCTGTGGAAAGAGCATTTTGAGGAACTCCTGAATCACACTCTCTAGTATAGAGGCAGAGCTGGAGGCTGATGGAGGGTCATCGTCAGTTTCCCTGCGGGAGGTCGCTAAGGTAGTCAAACAACTCCACAGTGGCAAAGCCCCAGGGACTGATGAGATTCGTGGAGTAGGCGTATGACCGGGTACACCGGGATATTTTGCTGCGGGAGTATGGGGTGAGGGGGTCTCCTCTCAGGGCCATCCAATCTCTGTACGCTTAAAGCATGAGTTGTGTCCGTGTTCTCGGCAGTAAGTCGGATTCGTTCCCGGTGGGGGTTGGCCTCCGCCAGGGCTGCGCTTTGTCACCAATTCTGTTTGTGATATTCATGGACAGAATATCAAGGCGTAGTCATGGTGGGGAGGGGTTTCCGTTCGGTGGGCTGATGGTTACATCACTGCTTTTTGCAGATGATGTGGTCCTGATGGCTTCATTGGTCGGTGACCTTCAGCACTCACTGGATCAGTTCGCATCCGAGTGTGAAGCGGCTGGGATGAGGATTAGCACCTCTAAATCTGAGGCCATGACTCTCAGCAGGAAACCTGCGGAATGCCTACTCCGGGTGGGGAGTGAGTCCTTACCCCAAGTGAAGGAGTTTAAGTACTTCGGGGTCTTGTTTGCGAGTGAGGGGACAATGGAGCGTGAGATTGGCCGTAGAATCGGAGCAGCGGGGGCGGTGTTGTATTCGCTTTACCGCACTGTTGTGACGAAAAGAGAGCTGAGCCGGAAGGCAAAGCTCTCGATTTACCGATCAATCTTTGTTCCTACTCTCACCTATGGTCATGAAGGCTGGGTCATGACCGAAAGAACAAGATCGCGGGTACAAGCGGCCGAAATGGGTTTTCTCAGGAAGGTGGCTGGCCTCTCCCTTAGGGATAGGGTGAGAAGCTCAGTCATCCGAGAGGAACTCGGAGTAGAGCCGCTGCTCCTTCGTGTAGAAAGGAGCCAGTTGAGGTGGTTCAGGCATCTAGTAAGAATGCCACCTGGGCGCCTCCCTAGAGTGGTGTTCCAGACACATCCAGCTGGGAGGAGACCTCGGGGAAGACCCAGGACTAGATGGAGAGATTATATCTCCACACTGGCCTGGGAACACCTCGGGATTCCCCAGTCAGAGCTGGCCAATGTTGCCAAGGAAAGGGAAGTTTGGGGTCCCCTGCTAGAGCTGCTACCCCCGCGACCCGACCCCGGATAAGCGGTTGAAGATGAGACATCCCATTGCCTGGACACTGTGCATAGATGTGGTATTATGGAAATGTACCACAAAGCCCGGTGATGCGTTATTGCCCCTATACATCTGTTACCAATGAAATGAGAGTTGTGGCATGTGATGTCATAACTGTGGCATTTGATGTCATACCAGTGGTATTTACTGTCATACCTGAGGCATGTGATGTCATACCTGAGGCATGTGATGTCATACCTGAGGCATGTGATGTCATACCTGAGGCATGTGGTGTCATACCTGCGGTATGTGGTGTCATACCTGTGGTTTGTGATGTCATACCTGTGGTTTGTGATGTCATACCTGTGGTTTGTGATGTCATATATCGTGGCTTTAAATCATTCAGCACTCTGGATGCAAAGCACCACCCGGATTATAACACTGCACCCCCCCTTCCTGTTCACTTATACTGGAAACTGTTCCTTTCCTGTATTGTAGCATGGCAACAATAAACAGCTATGGAATGCATTGAAAAATGTGCCGGGCTGACAGCTTTGATATTGGTTGAAGTGCAGATTGCATCTTTATTAAAACCTCGAGCAGACTGGCACTTATTAAAAGCAAGACGGACGCAGAAATAAATACAAAAATAAATAATGAAATAAATACATTAGAAAATAGAAATGAATGAATAAAAAATATCAACAAAAAAATGCCACCAGGGCCTGTTTCAGTAGGTTGGTCAATCAAGACCAAATGCGTTGAAATGCAGTGAAATCAATCACTGACAAACACATACTGTGCACATTACGCCAATTATCAACAGCTTCTATGTGATTAATAACATACAGAGTAATACACATGTTTCTGTTAACACTAAACCCAGGGCCATGTCAGAAGGTTTACCACAAGCAGGTTTAATGACATAGCCAGCTGGAATATGTGTTTATTGTCACTCAGTCAATTATTGAACCATGCCCATTTCACACATATTTCTTATTTGACAGTAATTTGGCATATTGATCATGTTTTGTAGCACTCCCCTGTGATTGCATTCCTCTCGCCTCCATTGCCATTCCAGGAATTTGCTAGAAAAATGACTAACTAGGAGTTGGTGGGGCAGCAAAAACTAATATTGGCAATGGACCGGTTTAATAGTTTCACAGAGCCGTTACAGGTCCTAAAAGAAATAATTTATCCTGATCTCATGCATTTACATGAATTCCCAATCGGATCACAATCGGATCACAATCGGATCACAATCGAATCACAATTGTCCACACATTCCGAAACATGCGGGAACCAATTTTCTCATTTGAATTCAGTTGGTTTGGGAAAAGTCAAAGTTCACTTGGAATAAAAGTGTCTTCTCATACTCCTTTGGCCCACAATTTCTCACACACGTTTGAACTCTCCTGCCACTGGGCTCTCCCCCAAAGATGCTGAGATGCTTTTACAAACATTTGCAATTTGATTGAATTATGTGTAGAAAGTCTTTTGGAGATAAACACTATAACTGGTAAATTGTAATAACGACTTTACCCCCAAGTGATGCGAATCATCTCCTATTTTAAATAGACGAACTTTGAAAGTTGACTGGAATTGTCCTAAGGTGAATCTCGACCCTGGTCAAACATTCAGCACACGTCTATGTAATGTCCCTGAAGCTCTGTTGTCTAGCTAGTGATGTCCATGCTAACGTGTTCCCTCACAAACAGACCGTTCACACGGATATTTCTGTCAGTGTTGGGGTTATAGAAGCCAGAAAATTAGGTTTGGTCCCTCTACAGTGCACTACTTTAGACAAGGCCCGGTGGCAGGAGCCCTTGTTTATAGGGTACAGTGCCATTTGGGACTTAGAGATAGGGTGCTCAATCCTCACAGAGGTAAGGAGGCGAAACAGCAATGGACAGAAAACATAAAGCGATTCAAGTGACAAAGGGAGCGAGTAAATTGAGAAATAATCAACAAACTCAGGCTTCACGACGCCGCCCCCAAAAGCGCACTTAAAGTTAAAATGCATATTCATGATCTCTTGAATACAAAGTCGATAAATAAAAAATCGAAGCTCGGTAAAGTAATCAGTCAACGACTCTGAAGTTCACAGGATACATTCCGTCATCTCAGCAAGCAGCACTCCAGCCGTAGTAACAGGTTTTATAGAGACTTCAAAGACTGACCGATAGAGCCAAACATTCAGAGTTGGGACACATTTGAGAATATTGTTTGAATCCGAGGCATTCCGCTTACACCGCATGGTTCTGATATGGCCGTATGGTGTTCTAGATAGTGTTCTAGTGTCACAATCCGGGAACCCACTCTGAACAGTCAGTTCACCGGTCGGGATATGGCACCTGTCTTTGGGTGAGAGGAGAAGCATTCATATAGAACAAACAGATCATTCTGACGCGGCATCAACAGCACTAGAGACTCATTGTCTTACAGTCTTCCTGGAGGATTATGTTCGGTTCTAAAGAAGGGGTTCTATGCCAGGAACCCGACATAGACCGGATCAGGTTAGGACCAGGCTTTTGCAGTTAAGACCTGAACCCAGAGCGGTAATGATACGGGGAGCATTTAGGGAACAGAGGATCGGGTTTACAGAGTGGGAGTGTTGGGTCCAGACACTGTTCCTCATCCTGTTGGTCCAGCAGGCTGTCTCCCTTCTGACGTGGGGATGCAGTACAGGGTGTTGGGGGTTCCATGGGGGTGGCAGGTAACTCCATGTTTCTGGGCTCCACAGGATGGGTTAGCGTAGGAGGTGCCCTCTGAACCTCCAGACTGTGCCCTCTCCTCGGGGAAGTCTTTGGCGCCTCCAAGGGCGTGGATAATGTGGTCATGTCCCGGCCAAACTCCACCGTAGGGGGGGTGTCTGTACTGGTGGTGTGGCCAGGCGAGTTACCCAGAAACACGTCACAGCGCACCCTGGGCGAGGGGCGTGGCCTAACCAGGAAGTCTAGGGTTTTCGGTCGTTCGGGTGGGCAGCGGCGCCGGGGCGTGGGGGGAAACACCAGATTTGGATCTGGCAGCCGGGGAACCTCAGTTACATTGTCTCTTATTCCCCTGAAACATCCAGCTGTTTGGAAGATAATTTTTTAAAATAAAAAACAACAACAAATTAGACAGGGACTTGAGAGATAAGATGAGTCTGCTTGAATAGATATAGAGCAGAACTAACACTTCCCAAATCATCTAAGATTTCTCTAGGACTGTTTGTAAAATAACAAAGTTATTTTACAAACACCTAGACGGAACCCTGACAGAGCACGCATCAACAAGTTGATACAGAGCAGCTAGGAAAAACTCCCTGATGGGTCGAATTAGAAGAAACCTAGAGAGGAACCAGGTTCTGGGAGGTGGCCAGTCCTCTTATGCCTCTGCTGGGTGAACTTATAATCGTTTAATAATTATTAAATGCCTTTTTTAAAAACCTACCTACAGTATGCCTACCTACAATATGCCTACCTACAGTATGCCTACCTACAGTATGCCTGTCTACAGTATGCCTACCTACAGTATGCCTACCTACCTACAGTATGCCTGCCTACAGTATGCCTACCTACAATATGCCTGCCTACAGTATGCCTACCTACAGTATGCCTACCTACAGTATGCCTACCTACAGTATGCCTGTCTACAGTATGCCTGCCTACAGTATGCCTGCCTACAGTATGCCTGCCTACAGTATGCCTACCTACAGTATGCCTACCTACAGTATGCCTACCTTTGGGGTCCAGAGTTTCCCTGATGTGTAAGGGTTGGATATGGGTCGACGTGGTACGGGTCTTGATGGCTCCGTCTGAGGGGGTCCGGTGTAAGCTATGAGTGGAGTGCTGGGCGGAGGGGAGATGGGTCGGGGTGAGGGACTGCCTTGGGTGACGCTTGAAGCTTTCCAGGTGTGTGTTGACCAGTGGGTTGAGTGGGGCATTCTGGGACGGTGGCTGGGGGTTGAAGGGGACATTGGGCTGGACCTCGGGCAGGACGGGAGCCCTGAGAGAGGCAGACCGGTAGACCAACAGCTCCTCACTGTCCGACCGTAACAGGGACCGCGTGGAGGCGCAGTCCGACACAGATGACAGAGACAGCAGGGTGAGAGAGGAGGGGCACACTCCGCTCCCCGCCCGCTCCCCCACTGGGTCCCCCGACTGCTTCATGGGGCTCTCCTTGTCGCCGCCCCGTTTGAACAGCTTACGTGTCGGGGGACTGGTGCTGCGTCTCTGGCCCCCTGAACCTGTCCGGTGGAAGAACCCTTCCCAGCGAGGGTGCTTGCTGCTTTCCCCGGCCCCCTCGGTTCCAAATCCAGAACTGGTCCCGGGCTGAGCCAGAGTCATCAAATTGAAACCCAGTCCCACCGCTGCCAACAAGGCCCCGCCTCCCAGCAGTACCATCTCTGACCTCACCCGACAATGCCCGCCTGGACTCCTCCTACTGGAGGGCGTGTCCGGCGCAGGGATACTCTGCGCCGGAGTGCTGGGGCAGCAATCTCCTCCAGGGCCACCTCCGTTACCGTTGGCAACAGACCCCTCCCTGTGGAAGGGGATGCAGAGGTAGGATTGGCTGGGGGAAGCCATGTCCTCCGTTTCTTTTTCTGCGCCGAAGCAGCAGTCTTCATTCTCTACAGAGACAAGAGAGGCATTATAGATGCTAAAGCACACGTCCATGTGCGGTTTCCTTCTAGTCCTTATTGATCATTAACTGTGCTATATGAGTCTTTAACAGTCATTGATTGTGTTATGTTAGTTCTTCTCTATATGTGACACATCAGCCCATCTGGCTCTGAAGACATAAAACCCCAGCCTCAGGTTTACCCCTAAAAACCAACCATTCAAACTCAGGTTCAGACGTGTCTTCTACACCTGTCACACCACGCCAGTCCTTACCCATCTCAGTGAGGCTGGGTATTCCTGGTATGGCTGGGCTGTTTCGTGGGGACCTCCGGAGGTTGGGGGCGCTACAGGACCTCTGCCGGCTTCCTTCAGAAGGAGCTTTTACGCTAAATGAAACAGAAGATGGAAAAGAACACTTGTATTTTGCCTCCGGACCCAACTGGAACCAAGTTGTCGGGTTGCTACTAAATATCTATTCATATTGTCAACTATTGCATTTTTCTTTTATCGTTAATGAAGAACTTGGGCCAACTGCCATGTTTGATAGCACGCTAAACAAGAGTTGCTTATGCATTGTGTAGGTATTGTTGCTCTTTACTGCTGTACAAGATTATTATTTATGCAATTATGGAGGTTCGATGCAATTTGTACATGTTCCAGTTGCTTATACGTATACGTGCCCACTACATTACAGTTGTTATTCCCCTAAAACCTGACCTCCTCCTCACCTCTCAACCCCTAACACCTGACCTCTTCCTCACCTCCCAACCCCCTAACATCTGATCTCCTCCTCACCTCTCAACCCCTAACACCTGACCTCCTCCTAACCTCTCAACCCCCTAACATCTGATCTCCTCCTCACCTCCCAACTCCTAACATCTGACCTCCTCCTCATTACCTCCCAACTCCTAACACATGACCTCCACATCACCTCCCAACCCCCTAACACCTGACCTCCTCCTCACCTCTCAACCCCTAACACCTAACCACCTCCTCACCTCCCAACCCCTAACACCTCATCTCCTCATCACCTCCCAACTCCTAACACATTACCTCCACATCACCTCCCAACCCCTAACACCTCACCTCCTCCTCACCTCTCATCTGCACTGTGTTCTCTGTGAGACCCCCTGGTCCTTCCTTTCTTCCGGGAGCCCCTCTTCTCCTCGCCCTCCTCCAGACGACCCCAGCCTTTACTCCCTTCTCGTCCTGGGGTCACTAGCAAACGTTAAGAAGTGTATAAAACATTTGCCAAAAAAGTTAGCTAATCAGTTATTCTGTTAATATTTTGAGAGCTTAAATAAGATTAACATTGTTAGTGGTTATGAAGGGGGGTGCTGCAGGACATAGACCTGGTTATGAAGGGGGGTGAGGACTTATGCTGTACAGCACATAGACCTGGTTATGAAGGGGGGTGAGGACTTATGCTGTACAGCACATAGACCTGGTTATGAAGGGGGGTGAGGACTTACACTGGATGGCTCTTAAGCGTGGTAGTAGTGGGACCTGAGGACTTGTGGGGGGGGTCCCCAGGTAACTCTTGCATCGGTCGTGTGATGGAGACGCTTGCACAGTGATCTTGTGCTGGAAATCTGTGAATGGGGCAAAGATAGGAGTCATTACAACGCCCGCTCAACTGCAAACTGCACAGTGACCACTTTGGTACTGTAGCCTGAGGTACTGGTCAGAGATACAATACTATACTGATCAGAGATACTGTCAGAGATACAATACTATACTGATCAGAGATACTGTCAGAGATACAATACTATACTGATCAGAGATACTGTCAGAGATACAATACTATACTGATCAGAGATACTGTCAGAGATACAATACTATACTGATCAGAGATACTGGTCAGCGATACAATACTATACTGATCAGAGATACTGTCAGAGATACAATACTATACTGATCAGAGATACTGTCAGAGATACAATACTATACTGATCAGAGATACAATACTATACTGATCAGAGATACTGTCAGGGATACATTACTATACTGATCAGAGATACTGTCAGGGATACAATACTATACTGATCAGAGATATAATACTATACTGATCAGGGATATAATACTATACTGATAATACTATACTGATCAGAGATACTGTCAGGGATACAATACTATACTGATCAGAGATACTGTCAGGGATACAATACTATACTGATCAGATACTGATACTGTCAGAGATACTGTCAGGGATATACTATACTGATCAGAGATACTGTCAGGGATACAATACTATACTGATCAGAGATACTGTCAGGGATACAATACTATACTGAATACTATACTGATCAGAGATACTGTCAGGGATACAATACTATACTGATCAGAGATACTGTCAGGGATACAATACTATACTGATCAGAGATACTGTCAGAGATACTGTCAGATACAATACTATACTGATCAGAGATACTGTCAGGATACAATACTATACTGATCAGAGATACTGTCAGAGATACAATACTATACTGATCAGAGATACTGAGAGATACAATACTATACTGATCAGAGATACAATACTATACTGATCAGAGATACTGTCAGAGATACAATACTATACTGATCAGAGATACTGTCAGAGATACAATACTATACTGATCAGAGATACTGCCAGACTAATCAGATACAATACTATACTGATCAGAGATACAATACTATACTGATCAGAGATACTGTCAGAGATACAATACTATACTGATCAGAGATACTGTCAGAGATACAATACTATACTGATCAGAGATACAATACTATACTGATCAGAGATACTGGTCAGAGATACAATACTATACTGATCAGAGATACTGTCAGAGATACAATACTATACTGATCAGAGATACTGCCAGAGATACAATACTATACTGATCAGAGATACTGTCAGAGATACAATACTGATCAGAGATACTGTCAGAGATACAATACTGATACAATACTGATCAGAGATACTGTCAGAGATACAATATTATACTGATCAGAGATACTGCCAGAGATACAATACTATACTGATCAGAGATACTGTCAGAGATACAATACTATACTGGTCAGAGATACTGTCAGAGATACTTTACTAGTCTGAGATACTGGTCAGAGATACAATACTATACTGGTCAGAGATACAATAGTATACCGGTCAGAGATACTGGTCAGAGATACAATACTATACTGGTCAGAGATACTGTCAGAGATACGTTACTAGTCTGAGATACTGGTCAGAGATACAATACTATACTGGTCAGAGATACAATACTATACTGGTCAGAGATACAATACTATACTGATCAGAGATACTGTCAGAGATATAATACTATACTGATCAGAGATACTGTCAGGGATATAATACTATACTGATCAGAGATACTGTCAGGGATACAATACTATACTGATCAGAGATACTGTCAGGGATACAATACTATACTGATCAGAGATACTGTCAGGGATACAATACTATACTGATCAGAGATACTGTCAGGGATACAATACTATACTGATCAGAGATACTGTCAGGGATACAATACTATACTGATCAGAGATACTGTCAGGGATACAATACTATACTGATCAGAGATACAATACTATACTGATCAGAGATACTGTCAGGGATACAATACTATACTGATCAGAGATACTGTCAGGGATCTGTCAGAGATACTGTCAGGGATACAATACTATACTGATCAGAGATACTGTCAGGGATACAATACTATACTGATCAGAGATACTGTCAGGGATACAATACTATACTGATCAGAGATACAATACTATACTGATCAGAGATACTGTCAGGGATACAATACTATACTGATCAGAGATACTGTCAGGGATACAATACTATACTGATCAGAGATACTGTCAGAGATAAAATACTATACTGATCAGAGATACTGTCAGAGATACAATACTATACTGATCAGAGATACAATACTTTACTAATCAGAGATACTGGTCAGAGATACATTACTATACTGATAAGAGATACTGTCAGAGATACAATACTATACTGATCAGAGATACTGCCAGAGATACAATACTATACTGATCAGAGATACAATACTATACTGATCAGAGATACTGTCAGAGATACAATACTATACTGATCAGAGATACTGTCAGAGATACAATACTATACTGATCAGAGATACAATACTATACTGATCAGAGATACTGGTCAGAGATACAATACTATACTGATCAGAGATACTGTCAGAGATACAATACTATACTGATCAGAGATACTGCCAGAGATACAATACTATACTGATCAGAGATACTGTCAGAGATACAATACTGATCAGAGATACTGTCAGAGATACAATACTGATACAATACTGATCAGAGATACTGTCAGAGATACAATATTATACTGATCAGAGATACTGCCAGAGATACAATACTATACTGATCAGAGATACTGTCAGAGATACAATACTATACTGGTCAGAGATACTGTCAGAGATACTTTACTAGTCTGAGATACTGGTCAGAGATACAATAATATACTGGTCAGAGATACAATAGTATACCGGTCAGAGATACTGGTCAGAGATACAATACTATACTGGTCAGAGATACTGTCAGAGATACGTTACTAGTCTGAGATACTGGTCAGAGATACAATACTATACTGGTCAGAGATACAATACTATACTGGTCAGAGATACAATACTATACTGGTCAGAGATACTTTACTAGTCTGAGATACTGGTCAGAGATACAATACTATACTGGTCAGAGATACTGTCAGGGATACAATACTATACTGATCAGAGATACTGTCAGGGATACAATACTATACTGATCAGAGATACTGTCAGGGATACAATACTATACTGATCAGAGATACAATACTATACTGATCAGAGATACTGTCAGGGATACAATACTATACTGATCAGAGATACTGTCAGGGATACAATACTATACTGATCAGAGATACTGTCAGGGATACAATACTATACTGATCAGAGATACTGTCAGGGATACAATACTATACTGATCAGAGATACTGTCAGGGATACAATACTATACTGATCAGAGATACAATACTATACTGATCAGAGATACTGTCAGGGATACAATACTATACTGATCAGAGATACTGTCAGGGATACAATACTATACTGATCAGAGATACTGTCAGAGATAAAATACTATACTGATCAGAGATACTGTCAGAGATACAATACTATACTGATCAGAGATACAATACTTTACTAATCAGAGATACTGGTCAGAGATACATTACTATACTGATAAGAGATACTGTCAGAGATACAATACTATACTGATCAGAGATACTGCCAGAGATACAATACTATACTGATCAGAGATACAATACTATACTGATCAGAGATACTGTCAGAGATACAATACTATACTGATCAGAGATACTGTCAGAGATACAATACTATACTGATCAGAGATACAATACTATACTGATCAGAGATACTGGTCAGAGATACAATACTATACTGATCAGAGATACTGTCAGAGATACAATACTATACTGATCAGAGATACTGCCAGAGATACAATACTATACTGATCAGAGATACTGTCAGAGATACAATACTGATCAGAGATACTGTCAGAGATACAATACTGATACAATACTGATCAGAGATACTGTCAGAGATACAATATTATACTGATCAGAGATACTGCCAGAGATACAATACTATACTGATCAGAGATACTGTCAGAGATACAATACTATACTGGTCAGAGATACTGTCAGAGATACTTTACTAGTCTGAGATACTGGTCAGAGATACAATAATATACTGGTCAGAGATACAATAGTATACCGGTCAGAGATACTGGTCAGAGATACAATACTATACTGGTCAGAGATACTGTCAGAGATACGTTACTAGTCTGAGATACTGGTCAGAGATACAATACTATACTGGTCAGAGATACAATACTATACTGGTCAGAGATACAATACTATACTGGTCAGAGATACTTTACTAGTCTGAGATACTGGTCAGAGATACAATACTATACTGGTCAGAGATACTGTCAGAGATACTTTACTAGTCTAAGGTACTGGTCAGAGATACAATGCTATACTGGTCAGAGATACTGTCAGAGATACTTTACTAGTCTGAGATACTGGTCAGAGATACAATACTATACTGATCAGAGATTCTTTACTAGTCTGAGATGCTGGTCAGAGATACAAAACTATACTGATCAGAGGTTCTTTACTAGTCTGAGATACTCGTCAGAGATACAATACTATACTGGTCAGAGATACTGGTCAGAGATACAATACAATACTGATCAGAGATACTGTCAGAGATACAATACTACACTGGCCAGAGATACAATACTATACTGATCAGAGATTCTTTACTAGTCTGAGATACTGGTCAGAGATACAATACTACACTGGCCAGAGATTCTATAATAGCTAGAGATCCTGGTGACAGACCTACCTGAGGGCAGACTGATCCTGTGGCCATCTTTTAATTTGAGGCGTGAGCGTCTAAACTTGCCCTTCCTGCTCTCCACCCGAGGTTTGTCCTGGTACAGCTGATGGATGATGACGTTTAACTCTCTCTCCAGAATGTGGATCTCTCTCTCTGCCAGCTCCTGCTCCCTCCTCCTCAGCGCCTCCTCCTGACTTTTCTGCTGCAGTGCTGCACGACTCAGTTCCTCCTCCCATGAACGCAACTCCTGGTACAGAAAACACACAAACCAAAGATGCAATCTGTGATTTTACATACTGTATATGTAATTGACGTGTATGTAATTTACATGTATGTGCAGATTTGTGCCACATCACCAAACCACCTGCTTTTAAACTTGAAAGTTAATTTCAACCTGGGCTATGATAGTGGTATAATTATAGATGTGTTATATAAAAAACACAGTACACATCCGCCCAAAAAATTTGAAGTTTAAATATATATTTTCCTCAATCGTAAAAGTCCCAGACTGCATTTTTACGAGAGGCACATAATTAACATGGAACTTCTTCTAAAAGGTCAAAGCCCAGCACTGCCCCAGAACTGTCTGCTGTACAGTCAACTCATACAGATACGGCAGTTTAATTTCACACATTATTCTGCAGAAACAGAAAATGTGAAAAAGCATGTGGATTGGCTGTAAAGTAGAGACATATTAGTGTAAAGTAGAGACATATTAATGTAAAGTAGAGCCATATTAGTGTAAAGTAGAGACATATTAGTGTAAAGTAGAGACATATTAATGTAAAGTAGAGCCATATTAGTGTAAAGTAGAGACATATTAGTGTAAAGTAGAGACATATTAATGTAAAGTAGAGACATATTAGTGTAAAGTAGAGACATATTAGTGTAAAGTAGAGACATATTAGTGTAAAGTAGAGACATATTAGTGTAAAGTAGAGACATATTAATGTAAAGTAGAAACATATTAGTGTAAAGTAGAGACATATTCATGTAAAGTAGAGCCATATTAGTGTAAAGTAGAGCCTTACTAAATATTCAAAACACTTCAACAGGATGACCAAATTAGGATACAGCATCTGAGTGGTGTTTAGCATGAGAACCACCATAGGACCAGGCAATATAACACAAACAGACCTGCCACCAGGCTATAACACCCTCCTATAAAATGACGGTAAGTGTGGCTGACATCTGCTTGCCTTCTCCTTGACCCTGAGCTGGTCAAACATCTCCTGGATCTCCACTTTCCAGTCGTCCTGCAGGGAGTGGAACGACTCGACCGGCATCTCAAAGAAGCCCGACTCCTCAATCGCCGTCAGCTGGTCCAGGATGCTGGTGAACAGGGGACGCATGTGCGGGTCCGGACTCCAACAGTCTGGAAAAGAGAGGAAGACAGTGACGAAGATGGCCTCATGTGCAAATAGAGGTTATTCTGAGCATCCATTACCTTCCATGAGACGTGCGAAATGTTCTGGACAGGTGGAGGGGATTGGCAACGCTAGCTTGTTCATGGCAACTCCGTAGGCCACCGCAAGACAATCAATGCCCCTGAACGGGACCTCGCCAGTAAGCAACTCCCACAAAAGAACACCGTAACTAGAGTGTCGGGAAGGAAGGAGATGGAAGAAGGAAAGGTTAAGGCAGCAGAAACATGAATAGTTTTTGTTTTTATAACTCATTTCTGTTTCCGATTTCATTCCCCGATCCTGCACCTCCACGCCACCACAAGTTTGGCTCATGATTAGGACGGACATACGAGGAATTACATGATAGCTAAAACGAACTGGGACCTGTGCTATATTTGATTCCTAAAAAAAGATCTTCACATCACTTTATTTTGATCCTTCTGTTGTCTCAGAATCAGCCAGACACAGTAAGCAGAATGCACCAGAGCAGGAAGCAAAGAGAAAAATACTTGAGCGGAAAGCATAGTAGAAGAGAAAGAGGTAAGTGTGACGGCACAACCTCCAACCATCCAGCCAGTTAGCCGACTGCTAGGCAGGCATATCCCAATTAAACTAGTGCTGAACACAAGCCCAACAACATGGTCAATAACAGGAGAGTCTGGGGCGCCATAGAGACGCCCCGTGGAGCCCACGTCTGGCCACGAGACGCCTATGCAGCGGACCTGTCCAGCATGGACTGTGGCGTTATTATACTGAACCTTTGAGTCCTTATAGACTACCACCCGAACAGAAAATGGATCAATCCAGCTGTAGCCAACTAGCTCAGATTTAGATCCTAAATTTGCCCATTACACAAATAACTCATCTAATCCGGCTCTCTATCTTGAGATGAAACATACATGAGTGTTTCCTGCCACATTGCATCACTTCCTCCCCCGGCCCTGTCCCCGCCCACCTCCAGACATCGCTTCCCTTGGAGAAGGTGGAGGAGCGGATGACCTCAGGCGCCATCCAGGCATAGGTGCCAGCAGCGGACATCTTGGTAGTGCGGTGCCACTCCCTCGCCAGGCCAAAGTCTGTGATCTTCAGGGTCTTGTTGCTCAGATCTTCCATCTCAACCTTCTCTAAGATCAGAACTGGAGAGGAGGTCGTAGGTCACAGATCAGAGGTCACAGCTGAGATCCACTGGGAGGGGTGTGGTGCAGCAGAGTGCTTGTGGTGGAGTGTGTGGGGTGTGGTAGAGTGTGTGGGTGGCTGGGGCGTATGTGATGTGTGGTGGAGTGTAGTGGGTGTGGTAGAGTGTGTGGGTGGGTGGGGCATATGTGGTGTGTGGTGGAGTGTAGTGGGTGTGGTAGAGTGTGTGGGTGGGTGGGGCGTATGTGGTGTGTGGTGGAGTGTGTGGGGTGTGTTAGAGTGTGTGGGTGGGGCGTATGTGGTGTGTGGGGTGTGGTAGAGTGTGTGGGTGGGTGGTGCGTATGTGGTGTGTGGGCGAGTGTGTGGGGTGTGGTAGAGTGTGTGGGTGGGGCGTACGTGGTGTGTGGTGGAGTATGTGGGGTGTGGTAGAGTGTGTGGGTGGGTGGGGCGTATGTGGTGTGTGGTGGAGTGTATGGGGTGTGGTAGAGTGTGTTGGTGGGTGGTGCGTATGTGGTGTGTGGTAGAGTGTGTGGGTGGGTGGGCGTATGTGGTGTGTGCGGCGTGCAAGTGGGGCATTTGGTGGGGGGGATGGTGTGTGTGGATGGGGCAAGTGTGGTGTGTGGGGTGTGGTGGAGTGTGTGGGCTGGTGGGGTGTCTTGGCAGTGCCTGTGTGGGTGGTGTGGGTGACTGGGTGTGGGTGGTGTGGGTGACTGGGTGTGGGTGGTGTGGGTGACTGGGTTAGTAAGGGAGTGGTGTGGGTGACTGGGTGTGGGTGCTGTGGGTGACTGGGTGTGGGTGGTGTGGGTGACTGGGTGTGGGTGGTGTGGGTGACTGGGTTAGTAAGGGAGTGGTGTGGGTGCGGGGCAAGCAGGTGGAGTGGGTGTGGTTGGTGGGTGGTGTCTAAAGTTGAAAGTTTGGGTGGTTTTGAAGGATGCAGGTAGTATTCATTTATCTCAGCAGCTGGATGAATTGCAAGATGGCATGATGGAATGATTGGAGGTTAGTAGGATGGCAGGATGGAATGATGGAATGATTGGAGGTTAGTAGGATGGCAGGATGGCAGGAGAGGGGTGGCAGGATGGAATGATGAAATCATTGGAGGTGAGTAGGATGGCAGGATGGAATGATGGAATGATTGGAGGTTGGTAAGATGACAGGATGGAATGATGGAATGATTGGAGGTAAGATGGCAGGATGAAATGATTGGAGGTTGGTAAGATGGCAGGATGGCAGGATGGAGGGTAAGTAGGATGGAGAAATGCAGGTATTGTAGGCGGGCATCCAAAATAAAAATGATTAAACTTAATATAATAACAATAGCAGTTATAAATCAGACAATGGTGAAAGGAAGAGTTGGTACAGACAGAATGACCAGAATTAGGAGAAGAGAAAATAAATATTAAGGTTTAAAATGGAAGAAATCTGAGGACAAAACCACTGGCCTAGATTCATCATTAGTTTTTCTTCACCAGAAAAATGCACACACACATGCCTGCAGACACACACACACACCCACAGTTGTGTCTCTCTCTACTTGTGAACCTGAGACCTACCCCAGAAAAAAATATATATAATATATATATCAAATACCATAAATATAACATAACCTAAATCTAAATCTAGCAGTACCCGGAATTTAATCTGGGCTAAAAGTCAAATGCAAGACGCAAACCCTAAACTTAACCGGTGTAAGGATTTGAGGTTCAGTCCTCTCTCTTCCTCTCTCCCTCTCAAAAACAGTGCTGGCACTCCCCCTGCCTGGCAGGAGGAACTATTGCATGGACAATGGCATTAATTGTATCACCTGTGTTTCTCCTGAGTCTCGTCACACCTGTTCTTTGTTAGTAATTAGTTCCTTGTATTTAAGTGGGGGGTTGTCTGTTTGTCAGTGTCGGGACATTGCTTTCAGGTATGTTGGTGTTTGTTTGGGGTTGTGGTCCTTGTCTGTTTACATGGTCTGGTCTTGTTGTTTGTAGTCAGTCTCTGTATCCTGTTTATTTAGTCCTTGTCTGTATCTGTTACTGAAGTTCTGTTTGAGTCCTTGTGTTAGTTTCCTGGTATTAGGCTGTGTTGCTCTTTATTAGATTCCCATGTTTGACTTTCTGTTTTGTGTCATTGCTTTCAGTGGCTGTTCACTATTGTGCCTGTCAGGGCAAGAGTCTCTGTTCCCTGTCCGTTCGGTTATACGGCAATAAAGAGCACTAAAATGGTCTCTCTGCGCATGTGTCCATTTCCTGGTTGCCTGTGACAGGCGAATCGTTACAGAATGTCCCGACCTTTAAGTACGACGCAGCACAAGATGGCTGCCGCCCCGCAGCACGAGATGGCTGCCGCCCCGCAGCACGAGATGGCTGCCGCCCCGCAGCACGAGATGGCTGCCGCCCCGCAGCACGAGATGGCTGCCGCCCCGCAGCACGAGATGGCTGCCGCCCCGCAGCTCGCGATGGCTGCCGCCCCGCAGCTCGCGATGGCTGCCGCCCCGCAGCTCAAGATGGCTGCCGCACCGCAGCTCAGGATGGCTGCCGCCCCGCAGCTCAGGATGGCTGCCGCCCCGCAGCTCAGGATGGCTGCCGCCCCGCAGCTCAGGATGGCTGCCGCCCCGCAGCTCAGGATGGCTGCCGCCCCGCAGCTCAGGATGGCTGCCGCCCCGCAGCTCAGGATGGCTGCCGCCCCGCAGCCAAGGATGCCTGCCGCCCCGCAGCATGAGATGGCTGCCGCCCCGCAGCATGAGAAGGCTGCCGCCCCGCAGCATGAGAAGGCTGCCGCCCCGCAGCATGAGATGGCTGCCGCCCCGCCGCTCGAAACGGGCCCCTATGAACCGGTCTATCCGGTGTCCTCCGGTGTTATACGGCAATAAAGAGCACTAAAATGGTCTCTCTGCGCATGTGTCCATTTCCTGGTTGCCTGTGACAGGCGAATCGTTACAGAATGTCCCGACCTTTAAGTACGACGCAGCACAAGATGGCTGCCGCCCCGCAGCACGAGATGGCTGCCGCCCCGCAGCACGAGATGGCTGCCGCCCCGCAGCACGAGATGGCTGCCGCCCCGCAGCACGAGATGGCTGCCGCCCCGCAGCTCGCGATGGCTGCCGCCCCGCAGCTCGCGATGGCTGCCGCCCCGCAGCTCGCGATGGCTGCCGCCCCGCAGCTCGCGATGGCTGCCGCCCCGCAGCTCGCGATGGCTGCCGCCCCGCAGCTCGGGATGGCTGCCGCCCCGCAGCTCGGGATCGCTGCCGCCCCGCAGCTCGGGATGGCTGCCGCCCCGCAGCATGAGATGGCTGCCGCCCCGCAGCATGAGATGGCTGCCGCCCCGCAGCATGAGATGGCTGCCGCCCCGCAGCATGAGATGGCTGCCGCCCCGCAGCATGAGATGGCTGCCGCCCCGCAGCATGAGATGGCTGCCGCCCCGCAGCATGAGATGGCTGCCGCCCCGCAGCATGAGATGGCTGCCGCCCCGCAGCATGAGAAGGCTGCCGCCCCGCAGCATGAGATGGCTGCCGCCCCGCCGCTCGAAACGGGCCCCTATGAACCGGTCTATCCGGTGTCCTCCAGGCCAACGCCACCGTCGGCTACCTCCCCGGCCTTGGAGAGGGCTCTACGGGAGGATCTGGAGGTATTTATCGACTTTCTGGCCTGGGTCCAGGAGGTAGCGGTGATGGACGATGAAAGGAGATGGTGGCATCAGGAGTTCTTCGTGTGGAGGAAGGGACAAGAAGATCTCTGCCCTAAGCTCCTGGACTACCTGAGGGCACAACTTCTCCGCCGTGCACTACACCTTCGGCCAGTCACTGAGCTCCCTCCATTTTCCTTGCCCGAGCCAGTCCCAGTTTCCTTGCCCGAGCCAGTCCCAGTTTCCTTGCCCGAGCCAGTCCCAGTTTCCTTGCCCGAGCCAGTCCCAGTTTCCTTGCCCGAGCCAGTCCCAGTTTCCTTGCCCGAGCCAGTCCCCGCGTCCTTGCCCGAGCCAGTCCCCGCGTCCTTGCCCGAGCCAGTCCCCGCGTCCTTGCCCGAGCCAGTCCCCGCGTCCTTGCCCGAGCCAGTCCCCGCGTCCTTGCCCGAGCCAGTCCCCGCGTCCTTGCCCGAGCCAGTCCCCGCGTCCTTGCCCGAGCCAGTCCCCGCGTCCTTGCCCGAGCCAGTCCCCGCGTCCTTGCCCGAGCCAGTCCCCGCGTCCTTGCCCGAGCCAGTCCCCGCGTCCTTGCCCGAGCCAGTCCCCGCGTCCTTGCCCGAGCCAGTCCCAGCGTCCTTGCCCGAGCCAGTCCCCGCGTCCTTGCCCGAGCCAGTCCCCGCGTCCTTGCCCGAGCCAGTCCCCGCGTCCTTGCCCGAGCCAGTCCCCGCGTCCTTGCCCGAGCCAGTCCCCGCGTCCTTGCCCGAGCCAGTCCCCGCGTCCTTGCCCGAGCCAGTCCCCGTGTCCTTGCCCGAGCCAGTCCCCGTGTCCTTGCCCGAGCCAGTCCCCGTGTCCTTGCCTGTCCCAGGTTCCCAGCCTGTCCCAGGTTCCCTGCCTGTCCCAGTCCCAGTTTCCCAGTCTGTCCCGATCCCCGTGTCTGTCCCGGTCCCCGTGTCTGTCCCGGTCCCCGTGTCTGTCCCGGTCCCCGTGGCTGTCCCGGTCCCCGTGGCTGTCCCGTTCCCCGTGGCTGTCCCGGTCCCCGTGGCTGTTCCGGTCCCCGTGGCTGTTCCGGTCCCCGTGGCTGTTCCGGTCCCCGTGGCTGTTCCGGTCCCCGTGGCTGTTCCGGTCCCCGTGGCTGTTCCAGCCCCAGAGCTCACTCCAGCCCCAGAGCTCACTCCAGCCCCAGAGCTCACTCCAGCCCCAGAGCTCACTCCAGACCCAGAGCTCACTCCAGACCCAGAGCTCACTCCAGACCCAGAGCTCACTCCAGACCCAGAGCTCACTCCTGTCCCCCTGCCTGACTCCAGTCCTGTCCCCCTGCCTGACTCCAGTCCCGTCTCCCTGCCTGACTCCAGTCCCGTCTCCCTGCCTGACCCCAGTCCGGTCCCCCGTCCTGTCCTCGAGCCCCGTCCTGTTCTCGAGCCCCGTCCTATGCCCGAGGGCGTCATCCTGGCCGAGCTAGTTCCCGGGCCAAGGACTGTTGCCGGGCCAAAACCAGTTCCCCGGCCACCTGAACCGTGTCCTCCGGCACGGCCACCTGAACCGTGTCCTCCGGCATGGCCACCTGAACCGTGTCCTCCGGCACGGCCACCTGAACCGTGTCCTCCGGCACGGCCACATGAACCGTGTCCTCCGGCACGGCCACATGAACCGTCTCCTCCGGCACTGCCTCCTGACCCGTCTCTGCCTGGTCGACCTCCAGACCCGTCTCTGCCTGGTCGACCTCCAGACCTGCACCCGCCTGGTCGACCTCCAGACCTACACCCGCCTGTCCGGCCTCCAGACCTGCACCCTCCTGTCCGGCCTCCAGACCTGCACCCTCCTGATCTGCCTTCAGATCTGCTCCCGCCGGGTAGACCTCCAGACACGCTCCCGCCGGGTAGACCTCCAGACACGCTCCCGCCGGGTAGACCTCCAGACACGCTCCCGCCGGGTAGACCTCCAGACACGCTCCCGCCGGGTAGACCTCCAGACACGCTCCCGCCGGGTAGACCTCCTGACCTGCATTCGCCCATCCGGGCTTCTGCCCCACCTACGCCTGTCCGGCCTCCGGACTCGCCTTCGCCCGTACAACTTTCGGCGATGCCTCCGCCCGTCCGGGTGTCTGCTCCGCCTATGCCTGAGCTCTCGCCGGACCTTCCTAGTCCCTCGGCTTTACCGGAGATCTCCTGTCCCCGGGTTGTTGTTTTTTTTTTTTTTTTTTTTGCGCCCCAGGAGTTGCGCGTGAAGGGGGGGATACTGTAAGGATTTGAGGTTCAGTCCTCTCTCTTCCTCTCTCCCTCTCAAAAACAGTGCTGGCACTCCCCCTGCCTGGCAGGAGGAACTATTGCATGGACAATGGCATTAATTGTATCACCTGTGTTTCTCCTGAGTCTCGTCACACCTGTTCTTTGTTAGTAATTAGTTCCTTGTATTTAAGTGGGGGGTTGTCTGTTTGTCAGTGTCGGGACATTGCTTTCAGGTATGTTGGTGTTTGTTTGGGGTTGTGTTCCTTGTCTGTTTACATGGTCTGGTCTTGTTGTTTGTAGTCAGTCTCTGTATCCTGTTTATTTAGTCCTTGTCTGTATCTGTTACTGAAGTTCTGTTTGAGTCCTTGTGTTAGTTTCCTGGTATTAGGCTGTGTTGCTCTTTATTAGATTCCCATGTTTGACTTTCTGTTTTGTGTCATTGCTTTCAGTGGCTGTTCACTATTGTGCCTGTCAGGGCAAGAGTCTCTGTTCCCTGTCCGTTCGGTTATACGGCAATAAAGAGCACTAAAATGGTCTCTCTGCGCATGTGTCCATTTCCTGGTTGCCTGTGACAGGCGAATCGTTACAACCGGTAATGCCTAAAACAAAAGGGAACCCCAATTAACCTTATGCCACATTACAGTTGTATCTAAACCAAACCCATAAGATGGAAGTCCAATTCTCCCTAGTCAGGCCCAACCAATAAACATTCAGGATCTGTTATTCCCACATCTACACCATCCACACATAGTTGTTGGATTTACTAGTGTTAGTAGATGGATGTGACAATATGTTTAGTGTGTTACTAAATGGGTGTGACAATATGTTTAGTGTGTAAGTAGATGGTTATGACGATATGTTTAGTGTGTTAGTAGATGGATGTGACAATATGTATAGTGTGTTAGTAGATGAATGTGACAATATGTTTAGTTTGTAAGTAGATGGGTGTGACAATATGTTTAGTGTGTTACTAGATGGGTGTGACATTATGTTTAGTGTGTTAGTAGATGGATGTTACGATATGTTTAGTGTGTTACTAGATGGATGTGACATTATGTTTAGTGTGTAAGTAGATGGATGTGACTACTTTATGTTCAGTGTGTTACTAGATGGATATGACAATATGTTTAGTGTGTTAGTAGATGGATGTTACGATATGTTTAGTGTGTTACTAGATGGATGTGACATTATGTTTAGTGTGTTACTATATGGATGTTACGATATGTTTAGTGTGTTAGTAGATGGATGTGAAGATATGTTTATTGTGTTAGTAGATGGATGTGACAATACTTCTAGTGTGTTAGTAGATGGATGTTACGATATGTGTAGTGTGTTAGTAGATGGGTGTGATGATATGTTTAGTGTGTAAGTAGATAGGTATGACAATATGGTTAGTGTGTTACTAGGTGGATGTGACGATATGTTTAGTGTGTTAGTAGATGGATGTGACGATATGTTTAGTGTGTAAGTAGATGTGTGTGACAATATGTTTAGTGTGTATGTAGATGGATGTGACGATACGTTTAGTGTGTTACTAGATGGATGTGACAATACTTCTAGTGTGTTAGTAGATGGATGTTACGATATGTGTAGTGTGTTAGTAGATGGATGTGGCGATATGTTTAGTGTGTAAGTAGATGGATGTGACAATATGTTTAGTGTGTTAGTAGATGGATGTGACAATATGTTTAGTGTGTTAGTAGATGGATGTGACGATATGTTTAGTGTGTTAGTAGATGGATGTGACAATATGTTTAGTGTGTAAGTAGATGGATGTGACAATATGTTTAGTGTGTTAGTAGATGGATGTGACGATATGTTTAGTGTGTTAGTAGATGGATGTGACAATATGTTTAGTGTGTAAGTAGATGGATGTGACAATATGTTTAGTGTGTTAGTAGATGGATGTGACAATATGTTTAGTGTGTAGGTAGATGGATGTGACAATATGTTTAGTGTGTAGGTAGATGGATGTAACAATATGTTTAATGTGTTAGTAGATGGATGTGACATTATGTTTGGTGTGTTAGTGAATGAATATGACAATATGTTTTGTTGATGTGTAGGTCTGCATGTGGGACGAGGCTTTAAAAATCAAGTCTAAACCAAATAAATGAGTAGGCTTAAGTAATCTCAGCAAGCAGATAAGTTGAAATAACTAAAGCCAGGATTCAATCTAATTCCCTAAACAAAAGGGAATTTCCAGTTATACAAATATGCAGTGTTCACTAGGAAGTGTGTGTCAATTTGCAAAAGTGTAATTAGATTGAATCCCGAACATACTTCATTTTCCAGGTGCATGGAACACAACTATCTGCACAGGTTAATCACCCAAACACACTGTGACCTCACCTGTATTTTCCAGGTAAACATCAGCCTAATGAAGACAACAGGAGCCATCTAGGACAGACCCTTCTGAATTAATTAATTCCATTGGCTTACCGCAAACAGAAAAGCCAATCACTGGCAAGGGAAATCACAACAACCAGCCAATGGGAAATGAGAAACGGTCTGAAAGTAGCATAATAAAGCGAGGACAAATCCTGTCTAATAGGATTTGGGTTTAACAGATCCGGCAGAGCTAACACTCTCTCTCTACAGACCCACACACACATCAATGCATGAAAATGCACACACACACACACACACGGACACGCACACGCACACCTCATTTTACTTTCTATACCTCTGCATATTGTTTAGTTAGCTGTGATGGTTATGAGGTTATGGTTTGACTCGTGGTCATTCAGTGTTATAACAATGTTTTTACTACAAATGAAAACACATTAGCTAGTGGAACCACAGCTCTTACTATTACTGGAAGTGGATTGGATTATTTTAATCTTAGAAGATATTAACTAAACTTACTTACTGTTGCTACACTCACAGCGGGAATGACTTTACGTTCCAACTGTTGTCGTACTTATTGTAATTCGGGTTTCAGTGTAAGATTTTTATTGCAATTTCATAACAGAATTGATATTGACAAGTATGACATATCATATCGGAAACACTATTCTTACTGTTGCTGGACTTGAGGTCCCTGTGTACGATGGGCACAATGGCCTCACAGTGAAGGTATTGCATGGCGCGGGCAATCTGAACAGCCCAGTCAACCAGGGTGCATGGTGGGATACGTTTCCCTGACAACGCTCGGTTCAGCGGTCCTCCGCGGGCAAATTCCATCACCAGGCACAATGTCGGCTCCTGGAGACACACCTGGGAAAATAGAAGAATGGAAATCAAACCATCAACAAACACATCCATCAGAATTTAAAAAAAGTAAGTAATGCTACTTATGCTACTTCCAGATGCTACTTCACATCCATCTACTAACACACTAAACATATTGTTGGGCTAGTTTAACACGTACTCTGGGTTCTAAAAACAAGACCATCTAACTTCATAGACCACTACGTATCACCCACAGTTTCACCCAGAAAGTCAATAACCCTTTACACCAGAGTCTGATGGGTAATAACCGTGCCACCCAATCACCACCTAATTCTTACCCCAAGCAGGGCCATGATGTTGGGATGACGCAGCATGGCGAACAGCTTGGCCTCCTGACGGACACTCTCCAGGGTCTGTCCCGCCTCCTCTTCTGGGTCTCTCCTTGCAGCCTTCACTGCCACCTCAGCACCTCGCCAAAGTGCACGGTACACCTTCCCAAAGCCCCCCACTCCAATGATCTCCTCCAGTATGAGCTCTGAGAAGTCAATCTCCAGCACTGTGGGAGAGGAGGAGACGCAAGAAGATTTAGAGACACCACATCGACCAGCGCCCTGAACCACTGCACTGTATATAGAGGATGTAGAGTGTGTATATAGCCTATTGGAACCAGGTCTAGTGCATCTGGACTGTATAATGGACCAGTGTGTATATAGCCTATTGGAACCAGGCCAAGTGCATCTGGACTGTATATAGAGGACCAGTGTGTATATAGCCTATTGGAACCAGGTCTAATATGTCTGGACTGTATATAGAGGACCAGTTATATAGCCTATTGGAACCAGGTCTAATATGTCTGGACTGTATATAGAGGACCAGTTATATAGCCTATTGGAACCAGGTCTAATATGTCTGGACTGTATATAGAGGACCAGTTATATAGCCTATTGGAACCAGGTCTAATATGTCTGGACTGTATATAGAGGACCAGTTATATAGCCTATTGGAACCAGGTCTAATATGTCTGGACTGTATATAGAGGACCAGTTATATAGCCTATTGGAACCAGGCCTGGTACATCTGGACTGTATATAGTGGACCATTTATATAGTCTATTGGAACCAGGTCTAATACGTCTGGACTGTATATTGAGGACCAGTTATATAGCCTATTGGAACCAGGCCGAGTACATCTGGACTATAGTGGATCAGTGTGTATATAGCCTATATAGCCTATGTGTGTCTTACCAGTCATTTCTATGTCTCGTATGATGGAGTAAGAGCCAGTTTCATGGATGAATGGTAACTACCAATTGTGCAGTGACTGGATGTCTAAGGGAAAAGTAAATGCTTTCAGTCACATCTTGTTCACAACTGCACAAATGTTCTTCAAACTGCACACAGAGACTTATAAATGGAGTGCAGTAGTTGAACTGACTTTGTGAAATTAGATAATGGGTCTTCTTCAAAATCGTAAACTACTAAGACAATACGATTACGGGGTACAGAGGTTCAGACGAGCTGATAATTCCACGAGGACGCGTTTGACAGATTAATTGGAACGGTTTGCTAACCTGCAGAGCTGCTCTCTTTGTTGGAATTGTTCCTCGACGTCCAAAGAGGTATGGAGGTTTAGAGTCCTCGTCTCAACCTTGGTATTATGAATATGATGTTACCTAGGAGACAATATACTGTCATCCGAATAAAGATAGCTATGTGGTGGCCCACTTCTTATCTCAACAATGCTCTGAGAGCTCATAAAGTATAGGGTTAATTACTGTAGTAAAAGACCATGTCCAGAAGATTGTTCTGAAGGTAAACATATGGGGAGTCGCTAGCTGTCTGCAAAGCAGCCTAGCCTTGATTAATATTTCAGCGGTGATGGAGTACAGTATGTTATATGAAAGTAGGCCAGCCTGTCATTCAGACAGCATGCTTAAGCATCCAAAATGGCACCCCTTCCCTGTACCTCCGTACAATGCAACCCTCATAACCAGGGTCCATTCGGTTCTGGTTAAAAACAATGCAGCACATAGGATGTGTGGTTCCATTTAGACCCACTGGTCCGGTCCTCAATCAGACTCTATAGGAGAAACCACAGCTGGGGTCATCAGGACAAGGCTTGATGGTGTTTAAAGAGCAGCTCTATGCAGCATACCGTCTCCTCAATACTCCGGTGTCCAGACAGGCCGATGCAGGAGGAATTATTCATCTGCAGACCTGTTACATCCGGAGCCGCATGACAACAATATGCAGTCCGCAAAACTGCTTCAGATCGCAGCGTATTGATTTCTCAATCTCATATTTACCACCGGCCAATGTAAGTATGCCATTTGTAACGTGCACAGCACGCATTCCGTCACTGGAGCATCCTCATATGTGGTACCAGATGCGGATATGAGGGAAGAGGAGAACAAGCCTGCGCCCTTGGTTATACAGAGCCATCCGGGGTGTGATGGTATTGCGATGGGCTTGATCGTGAAAGCGAACACAATGTAGTCTGACATGCAATGCGATGCGATGGTAAACCATTGTATAATGTTGTAATAAGGCAGACTCTTATCCAGAGCAACTTTCCATATCCAGTATACCTCACTGGTCCCCCGTGGGAATCGCCTATGTAGACCTAGGTTTTAACCTTTATGGTTTGACTATATGTACCATATCGCAGCTGGACCAAGATGCATAAACATGTGGTGTTCCTGAGAACTGCAGAAGGGTGCACAATGAAACATGTTGAACTGGAGTGATGCGCACAATAAAAGTCGACTCACTGTGCAGTGGAGGTACGCAGTAACCAGAGCACGCCTCCGCTGCCGTTTCCCTGTCCCGCATCTTCTCCGAGAAGCCATTCCCAATACTAACATAATTACTCGGGAAGATGCCGACCCGGTCCTCGATCATCCCGGTCCACCAGCCCTCGTCCCCGGACACTAACGAGTCCCTCGAGAGCACCTCGACCAGGTCCCCCTTACGCAGACTGAGCTCGTCTTCTGCCCCGGCGTCATAGTCGAACACCGCGGTCCAGTACCCGGAAAGGCTCTGCTCTCCCGGTCCACCTGCTGGGGCCGGGTCGTTCCCGCGAACATCCCCGATGACGGTGCCATTCTCCGGCTGACAGAGAGCATTTTGTCCCGTACCATCTTGGGGAGAGGACACGTACCCCGCGCTGGGACTCAGGCTGATGTCAGACGCGGGTTTGGAGGCGTCCATTGAAGCGATCCATAGGGGCAACCTGGTCGTGGATTACAGGGTGCAAGAGGCGCTACACCTGCCGTACACCGGCCGTGCATCGGCCGTGCATCCACCGTGGGAGCTATTAAGCAGCCTACATGGGAGGCTAATCCCTCTGCAGGGTCGCTGCTGCTGCAGCTGAAAACAGCCGTACTACTCTGTTGCAGCATTCATTCATCGCTGTGGTTCGACCAACATCTACGTACCCGCATGACTCAATCAAGAATCACAACTGACTTGCATGATAATCCAGATGGATTCATCCGTTCTCAACTGTATCCTAGATCCACCCTCCATCGTAAACGGTTCTACAATGTCTGCTTGCGTCGGTTCCTTTTGAACAGCTCTTTCTGGTGACCGTTGGGAACCGGTTCGCCCCACCGATAGGAGCCGTTCATTCAGCCCCACGATTCGATTGCTTTTCGGGCTCAAACATAATTATTTGTGAATAAGTTACTAACGTATTAATAAAAAGTGCACCGCAAAAACATTACAAATGTGTGCAATGAGCGTAACTATTTTTCCCCAGTGACATTTTCCTGTAGGGAAAAGTAAATACAATATGACTCCTTTAGGTGATCGAAACTACTAGAAGAACCTAGAGTGGACTGATTCTTTCTCTCTCTCTGACGCCCCCTGTAATCGACCAACGGATTGGCTGACGTCTACGTCAATCACGAGTTGCCTTGATTCAGTTTGCGTACGCGACTACTCGTAGGCTAATAGACGCCTGTAACGTGATGTGACCACACCCCGGACGTATCATCCTGTGATAGGAATAAACTAAACAGGAAGTCTGATTATAACAGGGAATCTTGTTGGACATTATGACTGACCAGGTTGTGTATTGTGTAATAAAATTAAAAATAGCGGAACTAAAATAGCATGCTATAAATGATAAGCAACCGTTCAAAACGTTCAGCACCGTGGTCAGCAACCACAACAGCAAGCGCGTTGTCGCTTCAGCACCACAGAAGTGGACAGTCTGATTGACGTCATTTCTGCTTGGTCGTTGATATTCGTGGTCAGGACTTAATTTCTAAATGGTGCGGAACAAAATGTGTTTTAACCAAAACTGTTGCTTGACAGCTAACGTCCAATAGGTTTTTGCTTTACATAAGTTATTCAATAATGAACCACAGATCTCAACAATACTTTTAAATTTGTCTCCTTTATTATGTTGTTGACCAAAATGAAGAAAAATCTAAAAGAAACAAAGAAATGAATTAAAGTTAATATCATGCATTAATTCCCTGAAATAAAACCCCCCAAAAAATATAATTGGAAGGAAGGTAAAAAAAAACAGCGAACTGACCAAACGTTAAAAGATAAATTATCCAACAATTGAAGTATAGGTGACATCATGATGAACATGTGTAGGTGTTGTGTTGGGTCAGTGTAAACGTGCTGACTGGAATTCACTTAAATCCTGAAAGATGTTTTGGTACTGTGTGGGTTTCAACCATGGTGGACAGCCATGGTGATTCCTACATAACACCCTATTTTATTTAGTGCACCTCTTTTCACCAGATCCCTGGGGCATTATCTAGGGAATATGGTGCCATTTAGGACGCACACATCTTCTTGATCTAAACAGATAAAGCTGAACTGTAGATGTCAACCCGCATTGCAGCTTTGATTGAATTCCAACAAGTCATGACACCTACATACAGTATGTGCAACTGAAACATGTTTAAAGATTCATATTTATAGATTTAGCCTATATGAATACACAACTATATTAACATATTTTGTGAACTTAAATAAACATTCAAACCTGCAGTAATGACATAGAAATGCATCGACAGTCAGAATGACCCCCCATTCACCAGTAGATGTTAGATGAAACATGTGTAGTTCAAAAACCATACGAGTAAACAGCATCAACTAAGACTCATCAGTCTGTTTAACAGAAACGTAACTGTTCTTCATGTCGAATAAGCCACATCAGTCGGTTAACCAGAAACGTAACTGTACTTTGTCGAATAAGCCACATCAGTCGGTTAACCGGGGTCATTTGAACCACAAGAGCCTGATTCTGACGTGATGGAAAAGTGACAATTCGCGGTAGAACTTTGTACATGGTCAAATATGGGCGATACAATGCAGATCATTTGGACAGGCTTTTGCAGAGAGATTGTTTATCAGCACCAAAACAAGTCTTTATTCATCTCAATTGAAAAACTGTTTTTCTTTAGTTAAATATATTATAAACATCTCCATCCTATCCCTTGGTTATTAAGCAATCCATACACTGTCAGAAAAAATGTGCAAAATTTGTACCTTTAGGGGTACAACGGCTTGTCACTGGGGCAGTACCCTCAAGGGTACACCCGTTGTACCCTTTCACATGGGTACATAGAAGTACCCTTGCAGTATGTACCTTTCAAAGACAAATATGTACCTCTGGTGACAGAAGTGTACCTTTTAAGGATACTGCACCAGTGACGAACATTTTGTACCTTATGATGGCAAATTTGTACTCCATACAGCACATTAAAAATGACAGAATGCTCTTTATCATTCATTAAACATTACAATTTATTACATTCAATTTTTTTACAGGATGAATATTTTAAGCACTTTCACAATGCGTCAAAAGATGCATATATTGAGCAATTTTACTTCAACTATTTATACTCTAAGGAAAAATTATAAACAGTAAGAATATCAAGCTTAATATTATATTAAGCTTTTTTTCAAAATCAGTACAATACATTTCATATTAACCTTTTTTTACCATGCAGTAAAGCATGTTAACATCAAGAATAACAAAGAAATTAAAACATTTTCAAACCAGTACTATATCTCATTGTAAGTACATTTTACTACTTTTAAAACAGTTTTAAACATCAAGAATCACAAAAAAAATCTTTTTTTTTTTAAATCAGTGCTAGATCTCATTTTAAGTGCTACTTTTAAAACAAAAGCAATTAACCACAAAGCAATCTTTTTTCCAACAGTACACATTTCATTAACTGTAATTTTTATACCCTGAAACATTTCTTTCACCAAACACAGCTGTACACATTTAATTTGAACTTTTTAAACATTCTTGAGGATCACAAACAATTGATCATCAGCAGAGTATGTGTCAAGGGCCTGAAAGTCTATCTCTTGCCCTGGTTTTATAATACTCCATTCAAAGTCAACTTTGACTGTGTACGCATGAAAGTGTGAATCATACAACACTGGTATTAACAACTTGCCACACAGAAACCATACAGTATTGACATTTAAAATGTACTTAATTTGGAAAAATAGAGGAATGTCTTCTGCATGGACGTAGTCAACTATGAATACATCTTTTAAAGCATACTTCACACTGTTAACAGTCACTTGTGAAACACGCTGAATGTCTTTGCACAAATCTTCATTTCCATGTACATTTGTAAGAATTTTCTGTAGGTCTAATGGTAGCGATGACAACGGAGTCTCTATACTCCTACCTACTACCATCTCAAATTCATCAAGGATATTGGGAGTGGAAAATTCCCAGCATTGTTTCATCTGGTGCCTTTCGCTTAAAGTTTTGGCAATATTAATGAAATTTCTACAGTGACTTGCAACAGTTTTAAAATACTGATGCTTCGCCTCGAAACGCATGCACCAAAGTAAACGCAAAGGTCCATACATGGATATTAGCCTTGAGTAGTGACTCAAATAATGACACTTGGGTGTTACAACATCCCCAAAAACATCACTTAGCTGTGTCAAAAACTCACAAACAAGTGTATCTAACATTGCTAGGTTTTCCCTTTTCACCTTTGGGGCAATTACAATGTCAACAATGTCACGGCATAACAGATAAACATTCCAATGTTTGCTATTGGAAGGAATACGGTGTGCCATTAAAAATGGCAAAATCCTAAACAGACACCACTTTTGTGAAGCTGATCCAACAATTCCAGATATGTGTAAAGTTCGCTCTGACAACTGTACAGGTGTATTTTTTTTGTCATTTTGACCAATGGTCAGTTGCTGAAGTTCATTGTTTAACTCTTGAATAGTAATATGTTTTTCTTTGTGAGCCCAGCTCAGAACTAGCTTCATTATAAGAGGAATGACTCCCTCTAATAAATCATGCATTATATCAGGCGGAAATGCCTTTGTCACATCAAAATGGTTCAGTTCATTAAATGGTGAAGCATAGTTTACACCATATATTCTTTTATCCTCAGTGTTTTCAATACACGTTAGATGGTACTGGTGTACCTCTGGGGTTCTTACAACAAAATCACTTTCTCTAAATTTCTCTTTTATTTCATTGTGGGTTGCCATGCAATAGCGACAGATTCTAGCAGAGTTAAAAGACATTGTAAACCCAGCTAACATATGTGCTGAAAGATTGTCTGCTGAAAATGTTGCTAGTGCAGCATGAATAGTCTGCTCAATCCCACCTACAGTTACCATGAACCCTTCACTTTGAAGTTTTTTAAGATCGTCTAACATCGGTTTTAAGACGTTCGCTAAACCACAGTGTTTTACAAAAGTTTGTCGTACCAATAAAGCCAGATGAATGTGCTTTAGTTTTGAGCAATGTTTAACGTTGCCTACCATATAATAAAAAGCGCAAAGTTTGTGCTTGGTTTTCTTTGAACCTAAGGGGTTGACAACTTCAAATTCGTCTTCATAAAAATGAAGACGTAAGGCATGCGGATTTAGCTTAAAGAAGGGATGTTCCTTGAAATATGTACCATCCGAGTAGTCACTTAAATAATCTGGATCTCTGTCTAAATAGTTGTTTGCTTGAATTTCATCAAATATGTCCTCATGTGAGCAATAGTTACTTAAAACCTCAGTGATGGGTACATATGAATATGTGCCTATTTTGTGTCCACTAGTTGACCTCAAAATATGATGTACCGGTTCGACCAGCCTAAGCTTAGATTTGCAATGGTCTTTCAACATGTATGGAGAACTAACAATTTTGGAAGCTTCTTCAAAAAAATCTCTTGACTGTACCATTTCTCTTATTTCAGGACATTCTAAAATGTTGAACCCATTTTTTTGAAGATGGTACGTAAAAAAAGAGTCGTAATTGTCTTTAAAATAACAAAATAAAAAATTTATGTCATTGACTATTTCCTGCTGGACAGTCTGTGGAATGTGATTTTTTTCTCTACATTTTAGAATAAAGCTGAAGAGATTTTCTTTAAAGTTTGTCAAAAGCTCATTCCTACTAAGTGGATGAAATTCATCTGTCCTAGCATGTAGCTCATTGGTATGCTCCAGATCATTGTGACAGTCAATTTCCTCAAAATCATCATCCATGTATTCAGTAGCATCCCTATCGTCATGAGGTAGAACAAGCTTCCTATGTTTACGATAGACATGACGCCTGAAAGACTCAAATACTGTAAAAGATGACTTGCAATTATTCAGTCCACAAGTGATGCTAAAATTGGGTTCATGGTTGTGAACCAGACCAACATGTTGAATGAGTTTCATTAAGGTGAAGGTTTTTCTTCTACACCTTGTGCATCGATATGGTTGTGGCATTTTCAGCACAGGATATTAATTATTCGGGTGACAGTTATTGGAAGGGGCTTGCCACCCACCTCAATAATTTTTGCTATGGCATGCTGCAGGAAGGTCAGTGTATTCTTCATGTAGGGTGGATAAGCCAAGTTGAAAACATAGTAGGCACTGAAGGCTGCAAGTGTTCCTTCTTCAACTCCTGTTCCCCTGCACACCTCCACACCATCAACTTTGACAATGACTTGAAGCCTTTTGGAGAAAGCCATTTTCCAGTCAGTTTCTACCAATTGTATGGTTGGGTATGGAGTATCAGCATCAGACTGTGAGAAGAAAAGAAAACGTTTAAGGGGTCATTAGATGGTTATAAATAACATTATTTTGTGTATTTGGTTTAATGCAACGTTTATGCGGTTTTATGTAAAAAAAAAAGGTCATTATTTTACAGATAATATTTTACACCTTTCTGAAACACATTGTTTTTTTGCAAAGCTCATCGTTCAGAAAAGTGCAGTGTGCTCTGATTGGCCAGCGATCCAGTGCATTGTGATTGGCCCGAATATTCTATCTTTATACATTTGGGTGGTGTTTTGAAACTCTGCCCCCCACAGACTGAGGTAGAGATGTGGGGGTGTGTTTGAATGTGGGGGTGTGTTTGAACAAAGTGTTTCAGGAAGGATGGGCTGAGCCGTAACTTTTACAAAGAATATCTCTTTGGGTTTGAGAGTTTGAGCTTTGTAACTCTGCAGATCTTATACATGCACAAACAGAGAAATTAAAACAAGAAATTGCATCATATGACTCCTTTAAACCTCTATCAGTAAAACAATGCAAAATCTATCAGAACTAAATAACCAGATATGTATCAGAGTATTACAAAATTATGGTTTAACAAATAATTACATACCTCTCCCAATGTGATGAAGCTCTCAACTTTCTCTTTAAAGATGTGGGGCAGCAGAATCAGCGCTGCACGAAAGTCAGAATCTATTGTAAAGAAATATATAAATAAATAACTATTCAATAATTTAATATTATAAACTGCCTGTTTTCGTATTAATTTATTTCCTCCATATTCACCTGGTAGATCTTCTGCAAGCATCTCTTCTCTTGCTTCTTTGTAGATTTTGGCTAATGGAGCATTTCTTTGAACAAGCTGAAGCACCTTTGGCACAATAGTAGTAAAGCCGTCCTTGAAGCGCCGGCTTAAGCTGACAGTTGATGAATGCATTTGGTCAACTTCATCACACAACTGAAATTAGGCAGAAATACAAAGTTAAACATTCACATGAAAAAAGAAATCAGACATTAAAATTCTATGTTGTCTCTGTCATTTCCCTTTAGTAATATCATTGTACAAATATTTCTAAGCTCGAATGCACATATATTTGTTCACCTGAGTGTTAAGAAAATAATGTAAGAGTTGTAACTGTAAACGATCATTTTAGCATACATTTTGCTTACATCAACATTTATTTTAAGCTGAAAACTGATATAATATCGATGATATCACTGACCCCTGAGGGTGTTTTTAAGAAAGGGTATTTCTTAAGTATATCCTCCACAGTCATGCCATTTCTTATCTCCCTTCTTCGCCAAGCAAAAGTTCGCTGCATTCGGTCTTTGACCACCAAGGTGTCTGGTCGCATCTTGCTGTACTGGATATGCAGGACATTCACGTGACCCTCAATAGAGGATACATCCTCACCAATGACAGCAATCTCCTATTGGATCAAATGTATAAGTACAGAATAATAATAGTTAAATTAATAATAATATTTATTAAATAAATCTAAAATTTTAACCAGGGACCTCTGGTTGAGAAATGACAGATGCATTCCTGAACAAAATAATTTTAGAATTATTCCTATAATTCATATAGCCATTCGAGAAAAACAAGATATTGTAATGTTAGTTTTTTTTGTTTGTCATGTAGACCAGGGGTCTCCAACCCTGCTCCTGGAGAGCTACTGTCCCGGTGGTTTTCACTCCAACCCTAATTCAGCACAGCTGACTGGAATAATTAGATAGATCATTACTGAATGAGGCTACATATACATGAAGTTGGAATGAAAACACCCAGGACAGTAGCTCTCCAGGACAGGACAGGAACAGGGTTGGAGACCCTGGTGTAGACCTAAGAGACACTGATGAAATTGCAAGTGACTTGAGGACCAAAGCAACATTTTGCAGTCTTTTGGCAGTGAACAAGAAAAAGGATCCTACAGTTTAACCCATTTAGTGTTTAACGGTTTAGTAATAGGAATTACGATTTGTCAATTGTGCAGCCCTAATTGAATTATTCTACAGTTGTAAAATTGTACTGGGCTCTTGAATAAACCTGTTGAACTACAGGAATATACTTACCCTTGACTCAGATCTGCAACAGGCTGTTGGAGATTGTTCAGTGAGTCTCACTCTTGTGTGGCCAAACTTCTCCTTACTCTTTCTTACCTCATCTTCATGGATGAGAGGTGCACGCTCAGATTTAAATTTGCGTTTGAGGGACTGGTGCCAAGTGTGCTGACATATAAGGGGAAAAAATAGTGGTCGATCAGGGAATACAGCAGATAATTTTTTTTTTTTTTTTTTTAATCGCATATAAATAGAATTTACAAACTTCTGTCAAATCGAGAACATATCATTGATGAAACAATATCCTTATGTAACTCCCATTTACACTAGCAAAGTCCTTAACTTACATAGCCATTCCCCTCAAGATCCTTTAGGAAAGGGTATTTCACAATAAGTTCTTTTGCCACCTGCACATATTCTGCATTGGTTGGATACCTGACAGATTAAATTAAAACCAATTGGCGCCTTAGAAACTGGTGATACATTTTTTTTCTTTTATTTGTATTACTTTTAAGCATTGCTTCATTGACATGTATAAAAGTATTTATGTTGCTTTACAAGTTTCTGACTTACATTGTGTGTTCTATCATGGCTTCATGAAGAACTCTAATGATTCTGTGTCTATCCTTAGAGGACTTCTGGCATGGTTCTTTGTCATCAAGCTTGGCCTGAAGATCTCTAGGAAAGGGTGGAATGGCGAATCCAGGAGGCAGTCTACCACTTGTTGTATTTCTGCAGTGAGGATGGGGTAGTAGTTGAGAACTTGCATTAGTAGTATTACTGATAATTAATGGTAATAACTGATTAACTAATTATTTTGTGTTATTGACATTTCACACTAGTTAGATCAGAGCGCAGTGAAAGGGAGTGATTGACAGCTAATACTAACCAACCTAAAGCCTGCTTTAAATTAAGAGCGTTAAGATTAAGTTTAATTGGTTAAATGATAGAACAGTGGACATGTCACTGTATCAGGTCACAGCAATTAGTAATCAGCGAACATTTGTAGAGAAATGAAAAGTCGCATTTCAACAATTTGCGCTGGCACTGATGCTCCCAAATATATTTTAAGATTGCACAGATTAAATTTCTGACACAATTATCGAGCCTTGTGTTGTGTAGTATATCTAATAAGCCTTTACCGTCAGTACTATAAAGGCCTTATTGGACTTATTGTATTAGAGTCATTATACTGTTTTGGTGATTCACAAGCTATTTTTTTATTTTGTTATTGATGGTTTAATCAGACTACTTTTCTGGTCAGGCAAGTAAAAAATATCTTTCACTTGCCCTTTTAAAAAAGTACACTTGTCCCAGGCAAGTGTTAATGTTGAGCCCTGCATAGGCCACTCTGCATTCTAAGATATCGGCATCAGGCATAAAATAATCAATCTATATCAATCGACCACTAAACATAGGCAAAATATAATACACAATAGTCAATGGTATACTTGCATTTCTGTAGTCGAAGTCTGTTGCTGGGATTCTGCTGGCACTGGTTCCAGTGTTAGTGTTATCACTTCCTTCATCTTATGTAAAAAATTGTTGAACTTGGACTGCTTTTTAAAAGAACCTTGAAATAAATATGAGATCATGTTCTCTGTGAGGCCACACTCTATTGTTTCCCCATCCACCTCATTTTCTAAAAAAAAAAAAAAAAAGAATGATCAATGTGAGCTTAAGGTTTTTACAGCAACAATAAAATCAATGTATTTTTAAAAATAATTTTAAACTTTAAATAGAAGAATCAAAAATACACTATAATGGTACATATACACTCTAGGGCTGTAGCGATACACTAATCTCAGTAATGGGTCTGTAAAAAGACACTAAACACTGATAGTGTCCCGAATCCAAACATCCTTTACAAACGTCATCCCTTATGACAAGAAAAGTTTGAGTTGGAAGGAGATAACGCGATGCATTGACATATTACATTGTGAAGGATATGCTACCAGTCTTAAGTAGAAAAAGACCGGCTTTAAAAAGGTGCAGTTGACCGTAAATATCAGCTGTAAATATCAAAAGCCCTACCGCAAATATACACTGATACGAGCGAAAGAGTATTAGAAAAGCTGGCGAATATATTTTTTGACAAAGCCATTTTTTCACGGATACAGCCGTATTGTCATTGGATTCCTGTATCTGCATCCTCATGCATGCTGACCGTCACGTCACCCGGTGGACTGAATACGCAATTTATTTTATTACCAAAAAGTTAAATGTGTATCGATAAAGTATTGCCACAGGAAATATCGCGATTTTATGCTGTATCGATTTTTTCCCCCACCCCTAATACACTCTCAGAAGAAGGTACAAAGCTGCCACTGGCGCTGTACCCCAAGGTACAAAATCTAAAAGGTACTAATTGTACACTTTAAGTACTGGGCCTAATATATAGAGAGTAACCGTTACCTTTTTTCTGAGTGTATGTATAATTAGAAGCAAACCTATTTAAATTACCTCTCAAAGACTGGAGAGAGACTTATTTCACGAGATTTTGATAAATGGTAAACAATCTTTGATGCTGACGCACTCGATCTCCGAGCCTAAATGCTGCTTACATAGTTCGCTCGTGATGACGGAAAAGACTAATGATTACTCTCAGGGACTCTCTAAACTAATATTTTGAACGTTAATTAAACATCTTACGTTACCAAATAAAACTGATATAAATCATATTGACATCCGTAATATTTTTTAAATTCCAGACTGACTAAGAGCGCGGGCTTGCCAGGCAGCGACAACTCGAGGCCGAGGCTTTTTATACGGCCTACCGCTGAACACGGCCGTCATCCAGGCGCAACTCCAGGAGCAAATGGTGAAACTCCTGAAACCCTCCGGAGGGTCTAGTGGACCCGAGTACGCCGACGATGTTCCCTATGCAGCTGTTTCTGCTCTCCAGAGCAAATACGATTAGTGACTCTCTCGATTAATGCTAATGCTAGATAAACTTCTAAAATGATGGCTGCCAACTGTTTGAGACAGCCTTTGAATTTGACGCGCGTATCGCAGTAACTTACACACATTAACGTTAGGAGAAGCGTTAAGATAGAAACAATAACTTCATTGTTGGGAAAAATACAAATAATCGTATTAACATTACGAGTAACATAATGACAATACGTTGGTTATATCAGGTCAGTATTTTTGAAGAAAGGTTTCCCTCACGCGTCAGTAGGCCTAACGCTATGTCAAGTGCACATAAATCGAAACGGAACCAACATATTTTCACAATACTTAAAACTAAAAACATACCTCTGAATTTCTTTGCTTCGTCTTCGGTGATGTTTATTCCGGATTCTTTCAATTTCTCAAGAAGATCCTCCGTCGATAGCGTCGAGAGTGAGACAGCCATCATGGAATAACACACACAATCCACTTCTTCGCGCCCATAAAGGGCACTGCGCGGGTTACAATCCCATTGGCTGGTCAAATGCGTGTACTTGTACTTTGAGGCAAATTAAAAGTTCCCCATATAATTTTCAATAAACGTTGAACAGTTTTCGTCTACATTGCTTTTAAAAAATGCTTTTGCTAAAAAAGATTAGTAAATATGTATTTATTTTAACTTTAAATTAAAACTGAAAACGTATCTAACAAGTTTAAACAGCTATTATGTTACCCAGTTTAACTTTATTATATCTTGCACTATGTTTAATCTTTTTTGGGTGATTGACAATTATGTGTTTAATGAATTGTTGAGATCACTGTGGATGCAGAGCTTAAAAAGCTTTTACAATGTTGTGCACTTTCCATGTCACAGATTGTACCTTTGTTTCGGAATTAAATGGTCCAAACATGGACCCTCTGACAGCTGGAAACATATTTGTACCTTTTTCCCCACTAAATGGTACATATTAGTACCCTAAGGTGTAACTATGACCCATTGAGGGTACAACTTCACCATTTGTACCCTAAGTGTTCACAAATGTACCCCAACCGTACCCTTTTTTCTGACAGTATACCTACCTTAATGAGTATTCGTAAAAACATTTCACAATTTCAAAGAAGCACTATTTCCTCTCCGAAGTTGCCATACACACGGTAAGATCAATGCTGATAAAAAACATATGCTTTCGTTTCAAATATGGGGATTCGTAATAAATACATGAACCAAGGACATATTGTGAAGACATCAACTACAACCACACTCCGATGACAGAGCCACGAGTTTCATTTATCCTGTGAAAACTCTTCTTGACTCTTGCAACTGAAGTGCAAATAGAAGCCCCCCATGTAACAGCACAGGGTCGGATTGGTCAGTTATATTCCCCAAAACATGTCTGTTGTCCCTCAAAGATTCAACAGGGGGCTTTCTTAAAGATACACCCAGTACATTTTGACAGTTTAATAGAGAACAGATCCAGTTATTCATATATACAAACATGTTATTACGTAACAATACGTTGGTGAAAGTGACAGCCTTTCCAGTTTGTGGTATAAAATCCAAAGATCGAACTGTGTTCCCACAACGGCGATGGATGAAAAATCAACCCCTATATTTGTCACCTGACATCTAACACTTTTGCCACAGACTTGTCTCAGCTGATCTAGCTGTGCATGGTAGTTCTGTTATATTCCATCCAGACATTGTGCCATACAGACCAGCACTGTGAGGGAGACAGGCGTGGGGAGGATACTCTGAACTTAAAACGAATGTCAACCAGCAAAAATAAAATGATCATCCACCAAAAGACACCAGCTGAAACTGGAATCAGAATCCCTATAGGGGTTTATACATATATCCTTGTTTATTTTATTCTACAACAATATAGTTTTAAGGTTCTCTCTATTTCTCTTTCACAGACACTCACTCATTAGCATGTTTGTCTGTAAACATACAGTCATGTTGCGTACCCACATGTGTAAACGGTCATGTTGCATACACACATGTGTAAACGGTTATGTTGCGTACACACATGTGTAAACGGTCATGTTGCGTACACACATGTGTAAAGAGTCATGTTGCGTACACACGTGTAAACGGTCATGTTGCGTACACACGTGTAAACGGTCATGTTGCGTAGACATGTGTAAACGGTTATGTTGCGTACACACGTGTAAAAAAATTAGCCTGAGTGACAGTATGTTTCTGCTTCACGGCAAATACCTTGACACTGAACCAGGCAAAAGCTAAGACAGATCTGAAACCAGACTATGGGAAAGCAACAGTGTCAGCCTAATGTCACCTGACAGGAAACAATAAATGCAACTGGAGACAGGCTTTCTTCAAGAGACAACCACACCGCTGTTTTAATGTGGAGACCGATTGACACCCACCTAGTGGATCGCACTCTGATTACCTCATCATGCTATGGGGAAGTAGCATATCGCAGTCAGATGACTGTTTGCAAAAAAGATACGTTTCTATAGAGCCATATAAGTCCATTTCAATTAAGATACATTTTGCATCCATTTGATTCCTCATGATCACACCCTGGAGCTTTCCATCTTTGCTCTTTGGTTCTGCAAACTGATTTTAAATTGGCAACAATGACTGACACACACACACACGCACGCACACACACACACACACACACACACGCACGCGCACACACACGCGCACACACACGTAAATATAAGTATATTATATAATTAGATACAGTACAGGTTTTTAAATAAAGCAAAACATTTCTGATTGTTGAGATTTCTCTTACTTACAAACTCAAATGCACCATTTACCTGTTACCTTTCTCTCCCATCTCTCTCTTCCTCTCCCTCCCTCCCATCTCTCCCTCTCCTCTCTTTTCTCTCCCTCTCTTATCTCTTTCCTTCACTACTTAGATACACTCTTGTCTCGCTCTCTCCCCCGTCCCTCCCTCCGCCCGTTAACCCCCTGTGTTATCTCCCTCCCCCCTTTCTTCTCAGTGAGCTAGTGGGATGCAGCCTACTATAGATAGTGAGTTTCCAGGCACAAATAAAGATAACAGCCTTCAGGACAGTGTACATGTCAGTCCAAAACACTTCTGTTCTCTAGTAAACGTGATTCCAAAAGCGGTCTTTTGCCATTTTGTTACGAATCAAATGGCCAGGGAACATAATAATAATAAATAAAATAAATAGGTTATTTTCTTAAAAACAAATTGGGTAATATATCATAAATATTTAGAGAACATGAAGACATCAGGATGAGTCCCAAACAGCACCCTTGTCCCTACATAGTGTGAAGCCACATGTGACCTGCTCAAAGTAATGTACTATACAGACATTTACCGAAGTATTGGCACCCAGCACTATATTGAAATTACACACCATATTACACACCATTTCTAGAAAACGGTAAAAAAAAATCGAAACGATGTGGTATCCACATATTTATTTCTTTGGTGTGCAGTGGAACAAAATAAATAAAACAAAACAGTTAAACTAACTAAGCATAATTATGCAAAAAAGTCACATGTTCCAGACATCATCACTGTCCCCATGTCATGATGTAGTGGTATCGATTATTCAATTTCACACAGGATATTATCCTCTACTAATGAATTGAACACACCTGTAAATCGAAGGTAAAACATTTTCAGCTCCATCCAGCGCCAACTCAGTTGTTTGACAGGAGACCTCCTGCTGAGAGAGAGATGTAAGACAGCAGAGTCCTTCTCTGACAATCTCATATGGAAATGAGACCAACACAGACCTATTTGGTAAAGCTCCGTTATGTTTTGCTTTGCTGTCACTTCACCGTGTGCGTGGCGTCAGAAAAACAAATTAAATATAATTATTTTATCAATGTACTGGTATATAAATCAGAAAAATATGACTGTAATCACACATCACACAGCAGCCAGGACGGTTGAGCACCAATTGCTTGACATTTACTTTTCTGAGGGGTCAGAACTGAGTCCAGATATAAATCCTATTGAAAACACATGTCAAGATGTGAACAAGAGTGTGCCAAACTGCCAGCACAGAGGTGTAGAAAGGAACCACACTCACATTAGCAAAGGGTAGAATTGAGTTATTCTGCCATTGCCATTTCACTTGACATTCTTACTTAAAAAGATGTGGTAGAATGAGCTGCAAATCAAAACAGAGAAAATATAATAATTACGGTGAAAAAAGGATTCCTGGGCACCAAATACATTGGTCAGTATCAACTTATATTTTTGTACAGACTATGTGAGTAATTTGATTAAAGCACTAGTGTACCAATCATGACGGCCATCACTACATAGGGGGTATGGTGCCGTTGTGAGAAACATCCACCCTTTTCCAGTAGACAACCATCAAAAACACAGCGGTCCACGCAGGACAGAAGAAACTGAATGTGACCACACTGAAATAAATATTTAAAAAATACAGAAAATATGGAATATATTATATATAGATATATATATATATATTTATAGTACAGAAATCATGTTCAGGGCAGTTTGATAATGTTCCATTTCTCATTTATTTTCCTTCGTTAATCTCTTTGTTTTCCACTTCGCTTCCTCATATAGTCTTTTGTTTGATAGTTGATCTGTCCGTCCTTGTTTCTCCTCCATTTCTCCTGTTCTGCTGTTTGCCTCGGAGAACTTGGCTGCTGTGTTCCTTAATAAGAAACTAACCCAAATAAAAATACTTTTATTTAATACTTCAATTGTCACTCATCAACAGTGTCACATTTCTGTTCTCCATAATGTATGATCTGAAAATAGTAGCTTTGATTCGTCTTTTTTTTGTAAAGTTTTTTTGCTTTGTATTTTTATTCCCCAAAATACTTCATTTAAAAAAAGTCATTCTCATCAACGTTGTGAGAAAAAAATAGAGACTTATTGTGATCTCAGATCTCTTCAGCTTCCTAAGACTTCATGTTTCCTGATCCAGTTGAACACCTAGCAGGTGTGATGAGGTCGACCATGGATTGTCCAACCCCAGCTATAAGTACACCCAGTTGGACAATAAACCTGTTCCTCCAGTCTTTACAGATAACTCCACCAGAGGAGGTCAACAGATGTATTATATCTTGGGGTCCTTAAAAGAAGGGTTGCGGGAGGGTGATGGGCTGGAGAAGAGGAGAACATCACCAGGTTTTTTCACCTCCTAATGCTCATCTTCTCATTCCTTTATACCAATAAATCACCGCAGCATCATCCCGTCATTCTACACTGAGAATCCCACTTCCGCTTGTTTAAGTTGTACTTTAAAACTTTCTTCGAAGAGTCCGTAAGTGTTCGAGAATGTTCCGGAAATGTCCTAGGTGGTCCTAGAAGCCCTCTATATGACAGTAGGCCTCCATGCTGGAGAACAGGATATAAAGGAACCACAGGCTAAAGAAGAACGCAGATGTGGCCAGTCTGTGGCCCCGTGGGCCCCCCAACTCCCCTCCAATGTGGGCCCTGCGTCGATACAGCAGGACGCTCACCCCCAGGAAGGCAAAGATGGTGTAGAGGGTGACGGAGAAGGCCAGCGAGCCCGCCTGCACCACAAACTCCTTGCCCTGCATGTGCCAGTAGATGGCAGCTATCGACCACGCCACCCCGATGCCCAGGAACACGTTGACCGCGTTGCTGCCTGTCACGTTGCCAATGGAGGCGTCTGCGTATGTGTCCTGTACCGCGGCAACCTTACTGGCAAATGTGTCTGGAGAGAGAGAAGGGAGAGATGGAGAGAGATGGAGGGAGAGAGAGGGGGAGAGATGGAGAGAGAGAGAGGGGGAGAGAGATGGAGAGAGATAGAGTGTAAAGAGAAAACAGTAAAATTAGCTTTTTATTCTTGCAATTTGCTATTAATAGTAAATGTCATCTTGGTCTCATATCAATAGTTTAAGTGCAATAAGGATACTATATTAAGGAGTTAATATATAAAATAATATAAATATTTTCGGTGGATGACATGACGAGAGGAATCGTAATGCAAAACCTTTCCATAACCTCAGTAATCTTAACCTAACCACCTCACACAAACGCCTCACCCTAACTGTTATTTTCCCCTAGTTGGGGAAAAGCCTTCTGGGACAGAGCTGACCGTTGTTATTTTATCGTTGTGGGGACATCTGGTGTTGAACGTGTCCCCACAAGAGCACCTGAACGTGGAACACACACACACACACAGCACTGAACCCACCGGGGACAGATGTTCCCAGCGCCACAAAAACCACAGCGGTCACAGAGTCCTTCAGGCCGATGGTACAGCCGAAATGAGACGCCAGATCCCCGATGATGGCGGTCAGCATGCCGATGATGATGATGGAGATGAAGAAGCAGGCCCAGCCGTTCAGATAGTCGGTCGGGGGAACACAAGCAAACAGGACCTAATGATAGTAACGATCAACAATAAGAATTAGTATTTACTTTACATTATCATAATTTCTTGCGGTCTAACAGTAATGACAATAACAAATATTAATAATACCATCTTTCGTAATAATAATAAACACCACTAGCCACATATTTTCACACTTTCACTATTTTGGCAGGAATGATTTCATAATGCCTTTATAACAGTTGTTATACATTATAAAATATTTCATACGTTGCTGTAAATCATGGCTAAACATTATGAGCAGTAAAGAATTGCCATCAGACGATATGTCAGTAAAAAGGTTTCATCTTAAAGAGACGTACTGTTAATCATGTAGCTTTAGTATTTTTAAAAACATTTGTTGAGCCCCAATTCCTAATGCTCTATCATAAAAGCCTGTCCTAAAATGTTTCGGGGCCCATTACATATTATTTTGTGATAGTAAATCTAAGGCTATTCACATTCAGAACACAAGTAAAGGAAAAATGTTTCACTATGATCTTGGCAGTGAATTGTAAAACCCTTTAAAGGAAAATTTAAATTCCCGCCTCCAGCCACAGAGATGATGTAACAGTCAATTCTTCACATTTTGCCCAGGGGCAGAGGGAAAATTGTGCTTTTAAAACATCAGAGTGACTTAATGTTTAAATAAACATCACAGGGTGATAGGAAAAGAAAGTAATAAATATATTGTGGACACCAAAATCCCATGTTGCCTGTTTATCAAACATAATTATTCACCATATGAATTTACTCTATAGATGCCATGGCTAAAATCTGTTAAAAAACTTAAGGTAATAAACAAAACACAGAACAACATTCAGTGATAGAAATACAATCGTCCTGCTGTTTGGGCGCCAGTCTGTGATACTCAGGGGGGCAGGAGACACACCAACTGACCTTCCAAAAGACGGTGAGGAAATGCATGACGTAGTCGAAACAGGATGGGAGGCGCTCTTCACCAGAATCTTCTTCATCCTCGTCTCCTGGGGACAAGGGAGGGGGGACGGGGGAGACGAGGGGGAGATGAGTGAAGGGAATTGGGAGGAGAGAAGAAGTGACAATGAAGGGAGATGGAGAAAGAAAGAGTAGATATTGAGGGAGAGAGGGAACAGACAGATTGACAGAAGAAATGGTGATAAAGAGAGTCAGTAGACAAGGAAGAGTCAGTAGACGGGGAAGAGTCAGTAGACGGGGAAGAGTCAGTAGACGGGGAAGAGTCAGTAGACGAGGAAGAGTCAGTAGACGGGGAAGAGTCAGTAGACGGGGAAGAGTCAGTAGACGAGGAAGAGTCAGTAGATGAGGAAGAGTCAGTAGATGAGGAAGAGTCGGTAGATGAGGAAGGGTCGGTAGATGGGGAAGAGTCGGTAGACGGGGAAGAGTCAGTAGACGGGGAAGAGTCAGTAGATGAGGAAGAGTCGGTAGACGAGCAAGAGTCAGTAGACGAGGAAGAGTCGTTAGATGAGGAAGAGTCAGTAGACGGGGAAGAGTCAGTAGACGAGGAAGAGTCAGTAGACGAGGAAGAGTCGGTAGACGAGGAAGAGTCGGTAGACGAGGAAGAGTCAGTAGACGAGCAAGAGTCAGTAGATGAGGAAGAGTCGGTAGATGAGGAAGAGTCGGTAGACGAGGATGAGTCGGTAGACGAGGAAGAGTCGGTAGACGAGGAAGAGTCGGTAGACGAGGAAGAGTCGGTAGACGAGGAAGAGTCAGTAGACGAGGAAGAGTCAGTAGACGAGGAAGAGTCAGTAGATGAGGAAGAGTCAGTAGACGAGGAAGCGTCAGTAGATGAGGAAGAGTCAGTAGATGAGGAAGAGTTAGTAGATGAGGAAGAGTCAGTAGATGAGGAAGAGTCAGTAGATGAGTGACGGCATCAGGAGGAAGAAAGACAATAATTTTAACTTAATATGGCACATAGAGTAATAGTTCATGAAAGCAGATGTTAGTTGTAAATGTCATCCAAACACGCCGCTCCATCCAAAGGCAAAACCACATGCAACACCCATCTGACCAAAGAAGCAGGAGATATTAGTTTGAATCAGATAGCAAATCACTACTGCCCCCAGGCAAATTGGACATATGACACAGTTATAAAGCAGTGGGCATATGACACAGTTATAAAGCAGTGGGCATATGACACAGTTAAAAGGCAGTGGGCATATGACACAGTTATAGGGCAGTGGGCATATGACACAGTTATAGGGCAGTGGACATATGACACAGTTATAGGGCAGTGGGCATATGACACAGTTATAGGGCAGTGGGCATATGACACAGTTATAGGGCAGTGGGCATATGACACAGGTATAAGGCAGTGGGCATATGACACAGTTATAGGGCAGTGGACATATGACACAGTTATAGGGCAGTGGACATATGACACAGTTATAAGGCAGTGGGCATATGACACAGTTATAGGGCAGTGGACATATGACACAGTTATAGGGCAGTGGGCATATGACACAGTTATAGGGCAGTGGGCATATGACACAGTTATAGGGCAGTGGACATATGACACAGTTATAGGGCAGTGGGCATATGACACAGTTATAGGGCAGTGGGCATATGATACAGTTATAGGGCAGTGGGCATATGATACAGTTATAGGGCAGTGGGCATATGACACAGTTATAGGGCAGTGGGCATATGACACAGTTATAAGGCAGTGGGCATATGACACAGTTATAGGGCAGTGGGCATATGACACAGTTATAGGGCAGTGGGCATATGACACAGGTATAAGGCAGTGGACATATGACACAGTTATAGGGCAGTGGACATATGACACAGTTATGGGGCAGTGGGCATATGACACAGTTATAAGGCAGTGGGCATATGACACAGTTATAAAGCAGTGGGCATATGACACAGTTATAGGGCAGTGGACATATGACACAGTTATAAGGCAGTGGACATATGACACAGTTAGTGTAGTAGTAGTGGGTTGCTGGAATGATTTAAAGTGCCAGGCCCATCAATTTTTCAGCGGGGGATTCATGAAATAATAAAGGCTCCATTGGATTTAATATTTCAAAACCGAAGTGACAAAGTCAGGGGCTTCCAGGGGTTTACTGTGATTAGCGAGAAAGGCAGGAGACACTGCAGACAAGTGGCATGGTTCTGTTGGTAGAACATGGCTCCTTGGTAGAACATGGTTATGTTGGTAGAACATGGCTCCTGGCTAGAACATGGTTCCTGGCTAGTGTAACAGTGGTTAACTCCGTTACACTAGAACATGGCTCCTTGCTAGAACATGGCTCCTTGCTAGAACATGGCTCCTTGCTAGAACATGGCTCCTGGCTAGAACATGGCTTCTCGCTAGAACATGGCTTCTCGCTAGAACATGGCTCCTTGCTAGAACATGGCTCCTTGCTAGAACATGTAGCATGGCTCCAAAATGTAGCATGGCTCTTGCAATGTCAGGGTTCAGATTTTGTTTCTCCACGGGGACCATGACAAAATAGTATGACAATTCTGAACCATATAACTGGATAAGAATGCCATCAAATGAAATAAACAAATGCCACCAAAAGAGAGCCACTGAAAGTTGGTTGGTTAGAACAACTCCTGGGCGTTTTTAACAGCAGGCGACATTAACACAACTGCAGTGCAGAGCAGTGACGGCCACTGCATGGTTCTCATGCGCTCTGTTCTTAAAATCTTTGAAAGATCTCATGGATGGATCTTCTCTGTACAATTTCTTCTCAGCAGAAGATGGAATATCACTTCATATAACTCGGTAGAAGAATCCGAATCACATTGTTTCGCTCGGCAGAAGATGGATTACTCTGGCGGTGTCAATAAAAGATACAATAGATCCCTCAGGTTTGCTTCGCAGAAAGTTTAGCTCTCGAAGGGAACAGTTGGAATTGGTGTTCTGGCTTGCAGCAGACATGAGTCACGTCGTTTCAGGCAGATAAGGAGACAGACACACTTTCCAGACAGATGCTGTTTTAGACAGACACAATTTGTTTAAAAGCTTCTACCGGTTGATTGGCAGATCTTCAAACAACAAAGACTCCATTGTCAGTCTCAGACTCACACGTAACCAAGGTGACAAACAGCATTATTTCTGTGAGTGGGAAGATACCAATCTGTGTAGCATATTACAATCCTCCTAAAATAGTCTGTATCAAACCTCCTGGCTGGCTGCCTGTGTTTGTGTGTGCTTTTTGTCTCTGTATGGATGTCTGGCTGTCTAATAAGTCAAAGCTAAACCATCTGGACAACCCTTCTCACAGTTAATCATTTCTCATTCGTAATTATTTAACATTTGTAATAACTAGACAGTTGCCAATTAACGAGACACTATATTTCATCCTGATGCACTTTATTTACCTAGGAATATCTAAGTTGTTTTTGTGCCAAAGTTCCACTGCCTTTGCTGACAAGTGGTGAAAGAGTGGAATGTCAGCAGAAATAGGTTGGGCACCGGGGCTAGAATTGACCCCGTTTAGGTTTGTGGACCACTGAATGGCGCCCTCTTCAGTTTGATTTGTGAAGCGCAGGTGCTGGTCTTTACCTGCACTGACTGTGATGGCCTCCATGAACTGTTCTCTCCAGGAGTTTGTTCCCACCACTAGAGCCAGGTTGGTCTTCTTGATCAGCTTGTCCACTGTGCTCTGGGGGAAAGGAACATTGGAATTGGACTTTAGACAAGCTGTTAAATGCCGCCATATTTTCTATATACCGTAGTTCTTCAAAACAGAATCACAGGCACTTTGAATGGAGGGTTATAATTTTCAACTGAAGCCCCATGAAGACCCAGATGTGACTTCACAAAAATGACATGAAATTCACTGATTGTCCACCTGGTGGCAGTGACGTCCCCATAATCCCGACAGGAAGAGTAGCCGCTGCCTTTGCGAGAGCTAATAACATTCTGAATTACACCCGTGGCTCCTGATGTGCAGTCATGAAAACAGTTCAAACCAACATGACAGTTCAGGTTTTGGCTGTGTTGAGAGTGTGTGTTTGTGTGAACGTGTAGGTTTTGCGTTACATACGTACCTTAAACTCATAAGACTCCTCAATGATGATCTCCAGCTTAGAGTGTTGACCCAACACTGGTTTTCCCATCTCGGCAATCCTCTTTGCTTCCTCTTCTTCTGACGATAACTTTGGCACATCTGTGAGGAGGAGATGGGGAAAGGGAAGAAAATGAGCAAGCGAAAGGAGAGAGGGAGAATGGATTGGAATATGAGTCAATTAAGAGGCCTGGTGCCCAAGACCAAACACAGCAACATCAGAGTGTTGATGTTATCTATTAAGGTGAGTGCTGCTGTTATCTATTAAGGTGAGTGCTGCTGTTATCTATTAAGGTGAGTGCTGCTGTTATCTATTAAGGTGAGTGCTGCTGTTATCTATTAAGGTGAGTGCTGCTGTTATCTATTAAGGTGAGTGCTGTTGTTATCTATTAAGGTGAGTGCTGCTGTTATCTATTAAGGTGAGTGCTGCTGTTATCTATTAAGGTGAGTGCTGCTGTTATCTATTAAGGTGAGTGCTGCTGTTATCTATTAAGGTGAGTGCTGCTGTTATCTATTAAGGTGAGTGCTGCTGTTATCTATTAAGGTGAGTGCTGCTGTTATCTATTAAGGTGAGTGCTGCTGTTATCTATTAAGGTGAGTGCTGCTGTTATCTATTAAGGTGAGTGCTGTTGTTATCTATTAAGGTGAGTGCTGCTGTTATCTATTAAGGTGAGTGCTGCTGTTATCTATTAAGGTGAGTGCTGCTGTTTTCTATTAAGGTGAGTGCTGCTGTTATCTATTAAGGTGAGAGCTGTTGTTATCTATTAAGGTGAGAGCTGTTGTTATCTATTAAGGTGAGTGCTGCTGTTATCTATTAAGGTGAGTGCTGCTGTTATCTATTAAGGTGAGTGCTGTTGTTATCTATTAAGGTGAGTGCTGCTGTTATCTATTAAGGTGAGTGCTGCTGTTATCTATTAAGGTGAGTGCTGCTGTTATCTATTAAGGTGATTGCTGTTGTTATCTATTAAGGTGAGTGCTGCTGTTATCTATTAAGGTGAGTGCTGCTGTTATCTATTAAGGTGAGTGCTGTTGTTATCTATTAAGGTGAGTGCTGCTGTTATCTATTAAGGTGAGTGCTGCTGTTATCTATTAAGGTGAGTGCTGTTGTTATCTAATAAGGTGAGTGCTGCTGTTATCTATTAAGGTGAGTGCTGCTGTTATCTATTAAGGTGAGTGCTGCTGTTATCTATTAAGGTGAGTGCTGCTGTTATCTATTAAGGTGAGTGCTGCTGTTATCTATTAAGGTGAGTGCTGCTGTTATCTATTAAGGTGAGTGCTGCTGTTATCTATTAAGGTGAGTGCTGCTGTTATCTATTAAGGTGAGTGCTGCTGTTATCTATTAAGGTGAGTGCTGCTGTTTTCTATTAAGGTGAGTGCTGCTGTTATCTATTAAGGTGAGAGCTGTTGTTATCTATTAAGGTGAGAGCTGTTGTTATCTATTAAGGTGAGTGCTGCTGTTATCTATTAAGGTGAGTGCTGCTGTTATCTATTAAGGTGAGTGCTGTTGTTATCTATTAAGGTGAGTGCTGCTGTTATCTATTAAGGTGAGTGCTGCTGTTATCTATTAAGGTGAGTGCTGTTGTTATCTATTAAGGTGAGTGCTGCTGTTATCTATTAAGGTGATTGCTGTTGTTATCTATTAAGGTGAGTGCTGCTGTTATCTATTAAGGTGAGTGCTGTTGTTATCTATTAAGGTGAGTGCTGCTGTTATCTATTAAGGTGAGTGCTGCTGTTATGTATAAAGGTGAGTGCTGCTGTTATCTATTAAGGTGAGTGCTGTTGTTATCTATTAAGGTGAGTGCTGCTGTTATCTATTAAGGTGAGTGCTGCTGTTATCTATTAAGGTGATTGCTGTTGTTATCTATTAAGGTGAGTGCTGCTGTTATCTATTAAGGTGAGTGCTGCTGTTATCTATTAAGGTGAGTGCTGTTGTTATCTATTAAGGTGAGTGCTGCTGTTATCTATTAAGGTGAGTGCTGCTGTTATCTATTAAGGTGAGTGCTGTTGTTATCTAATAAGGTGAGTGCTGCTGTTATCTATTAAGGTGAGTGCTGCTGTTATCTATTAAGGTGAGTGCTGCTGTTATCTATTAAGGTGAGTGCTGCTGTTATCTATTAAGGTGAGTGCTGCTGTTATCTATTAAGGTGAGTGCTGCTGTTATCTATTAAGGTGAGTGCTGCTGTTATCTATTAAGGTGAGTGCTGCTGTTATCTATTAAGGTGAGTGCTGCTGTTATCTATTAAGGTGAGTGCTGCTGTTATCTATTAAGGTGAGTGCTGCTGTTATCTATTAAGGCGAGAGCTGCTGTTATCTATTAAGGTGAGTGCTGTTGTTATCTATTAAGGCGAGAGCTGCTGTTATCTATTAAGGTGAGTGCTGTTGTTATCTATTAAGGTGAGTGCTGCTGTTATCTATTAAGGCGAGAGCTGCTGTTATCTATTAAGGTGAGTGCTGCTGTTATCTAATAAGGTGAGTGCTGCTGTTATCTATTAAGGTGAGTGCTGCTGTTATCTATTAAGGTGAGAGCTGCTGTTATCTATTAAGGTGAGTGCTGTTGTTATCTATTAAGGTGAGTGCTGCTGTTATCTATTAAGGCGAGAGCTGCTGTTATCTATTAAGGTGAGTGCTGCTGTTATCTATTAAGGCGAGAGCTGCTGTTATCTATTAAGGTGAGTGCTGTTGTTATCTATTAAGGCGAGAGCTGCTGTTATCTATTAAGGTGAGTGCTGTTGTTATCTATTAAGGTGAGTGCTGCTGTTATCTATTAAGGCGAGAGCTGCTGTTATCTATTAAGGCGAGAGCTGCTGTTATCTATTAAGGTGAGTGCTGCTGTTATCTATTAAGGCGAGAGCTGCTGTTATCTATTAAGGTGAGTGCTGCTGTTATCTATTAAGGCGAGAGCTGCTGTTATCTATTAAGGTGAGTGCTGCTGTTATCTATTAAGGTGAGAGCTGCTGTTATCTATTAAGGTGAGTGCTGCTGTTATCTATTAAGGCGAGAGCTGCTGTTATCTATTAAGGTGAGAGCTGCTGTTATCTATTAAGGTGAGTGCTGCTGTTATCTATTAAGGTGATTGCTGCTGTTATCTATTAAGGTGAGTGCTGCTGTTATCTATTAAGGTGGGTGTAGTGTTGTTGTAATTGCATGCAGCAGCTCTTTCCACACATCAAACAAAAACAAATAACCTGCTCTAGGTGACTGACCGTCACTGGTACTGTAACCAGGATGGGCACATAGGCTCTCCTCACTGGTACTGTAACCAGGATGGGCACATTGGCTCTCCTCACTGGTACTGTAACCAGGACGGGCACATAGGCTCTCCTCACTGGTACTGTAACCAGGACGGGCACATTGGCTCTCCTCACTGGTACTGTAACCAGGACGGGCACATAGGCTCTCCTCACTGGTACTGTAACCAGGATGGGCACATTGGCTCTCCTCACTGGTACTGTAACCAGGACGGGCACATTGGCTCTCCTCACTGGTACTGTAACCAGGACGGGCACATAGGCTCTCCTCACTGGTACTGTAACCAGGACGGGCACATTGGCTCTCCTCACTGGTACTGTAACCAGGATGGGCACATAGGCTCTCCTCACTGGTACTGTAACCAGGATGGGCACATTGGCTCTCCTCACTGGTACTGTAACCAGGATGGGCACATTGGCTCTCCTCACTGGTACTGTAACCAGGATGGGCACATAGGCTCTCCTCACTGGTACTGTAACCAGGATGGGCACATAGGCTCTCCTCACTGGTACTGTAACCAGGATGGGCACATAGGCTCTCCTCACTGGTACTGTAACCAGGATGGGCACATAGGCTCTCCTCACTGGTACTGTAACCAGGATGGGCACATTGGCTCTCCTCACTGGTACTGTAACTAGGATGGGCACATAGGCTCTCCTCACTGGTACTGTAACCAGGATGGGCACATTGGCTCTCCTCACTGGTACTGTAACCAGGATGGGCACATTGGCTCTCCTCACTGGTACTGTAACCAGGATGGGCACATAGGCTCTCCTCACTGGTACTGTAACCAGGATGGGCACATAGGCTCTCCTCACTGGTACTGTAACCAGGATGGGCACATAGGCTCTCCTCACTGGTACTGTAACCAGGATGGGCACATAGGCTCTCCTCACTGGCTCTGGGTAACTGACAGTGTAATGGAGCTCACTCCCAAGCTTGCTAAAACTGATGTTGATGTGACCATCCGAATGCTTCTGTTATCACTCACACTGTTGGTCGTGGAGTGTAGAGAAGGTGGTGTTGTGGAGCAGAAGACCAATGGATGAAGCTCAGTTGCCCCGGGCTTCTCTAAAATGACCTCAGCTATCTGTCTCTGGTTTGACGTAAACCTGACACTCCTTTCTCCCCCCTCTTCCCAATCTCCCTCCCTCCCTCTCTTCCCCAACATACAATGCACACACACACACAATATTTTCACACCCAAGAAAAATGAATAACTTTCCCTGTACCGTGCATCTACGGTTGTGTGTGCACGTTCGCGTTTGTGGTGTGTGTGTGTGTGTTTGTGCGTTCACGTCTTCTCTGCACTATCCGGAACACCGCGGCACAATGTCACGGCTATATTACCTTGCACCACCTACCAAAAAAACCCACATTCATCACAGTGTTAATTAAAATTCAAATTTCTGAACCGCAGGTTTTTTTTATCACGACCGTTATCTAGCGATTGTTCGCTCCTCTCGACAGGAGAACATCATTTATGGGTTTATGATTAATTAATCCACCAATGAGGCCATAAATCAATCATTAGGTTTGGGCAGGGAAGGGAGAGCGCGCAGGCAACTCTGGATAGAACCGGAAGCCTCTGCGGCCGGTTACATAAAACACTGTAAAGGTTTCCCTCGAAAAACACGTGTTTCAGGGTGTTAAATAGATTTATAACAGAAGATTTATTTAGAAGACTTTACTCAAGACAGGGTAAAATAATTGTCTTTATAATATGGGATGTGTGTGTTTTGTTTGTTTTTGCAGGGCGAAGGGGAGGGGGGACGTTTTAAGGAAGGTTTAAGTAGTTTTACAGGTTTTCTTACTTTCATTTATTCAATGGTTCCTCTGCCTGGTGTTGTAGCACTTCCTAATTGGAGCCTGATGGTGGAGGAATCTGATCTGCGTTCAGCATCCAACATTCAAGGAAGAAATATACTAAGTAGAACAAACAAGCCTTTCTAACAAGTACCACAGAAATCACACCTGTTCTATACTGGTAATTTGTATTTGGACCATTCGATAACATTGTGATAACATGTTGTTTATTGTCGCACTTTTAAGCATGTTTTCTGGAGACATGGCTTGCTACAACTTTTTGGTACATTGGTTTCGTTGCAATGTGGTGCTGGTCGCAAATCTATAATGACGTTACATTAGTATGCTAGTAGTTTGCTAACTATAGCTATGCAGTTGAGTGATTCAGATTTCTTACATGCAGACTCACTAGATGGCACATTATTAACCCGCTAGGTGCCAGGGAATTCAATAGTCAATGGTTCAAACCTGGGCGCCTTCTGTGACAGGCGTTTTTTATCCAGTGCTAGATGTTCAGTAGCCAAACAATATTTCTTGTTTATCCAGTTTATACTATGAAGGTCTCTGCTTGTTTTAGGGCCAGTTCTGGATTATTATGTATGCAAATCATAACGATACTGAATGAAGACAGCGTTAAAGAACCTCATGGGCAACATTATTATTGCACAGAAGCGAACGTTTTCAATTATATGGTCTTAAAATGTAATGTTTTGTGTCGTTGATTTAAAGTTATACAAATTAAGCAGAAGATAAAAAGTAATGTTTTCTGATATTCTCGACCATTTTCTACCATTCTCCTAACTTTGGTAGACCGTAGAACACTCCATAGCATTCTCCAGCATAACTGTAGGCCCGTCACACACCAGACCAGCATGCATCACACGCAGCGAGGGAAATACTACGCCCTCCAATCCTTATTGAAACCACACCAACTTGAAACAGAGAGCTTTCAGACAGAACACCACTTACCTTCTGCTAATAACAGTGCTGGAGAGAGACAGACCAGTAGAAATAAGAGAGAGAGACAGAGAGAGACAGACCAGTAGAAATAATAGAGAGAGACAGAGAGAGACAGACCAGTAGAAATAAGAGAGAGAGACAGAGAGAGACAGACCAGTAGAAATAAGAGAGAGACAGAGAGAGACCAGTAGAAATAAGAGAGAGACAGACCAGTAGAAATAAGAGAGAGAGACGGAGAGAGACAGACCAGTAGAAATAAGAGAGAAAGAGAGACGGTGAGTGAGAGAGATTGGAGAAAAGGGGAGGGTTGAAGGAGGGAAGATAGATGGAACATGAAGAAAACAAGGATGAGCAGGTGAATTAAGAAAAATGTGACGACATCAAAGCATGAACAACGCATGGTGTGTGTGTGTGTGTGTGTGGTGTGTGTGTGGTGTGTGTGTGTGGTGTGTGTGTGTGTGTGTGGTCTGATTGAGAGTATGTATGTAAAACTGTTATAAACTGGTAACACTTAACTGGTATAGTAAATCTGAGCATATTTAAAGATATATATTCTACATTATTAAATTCAATGTGTAATCAATTAGCTTCGTTAATATAAATATAATAAAAATATCAATATAAAGATGATTAATGACATTATTGGAACTTCTGAATCTACTGTATAACTATCCAACTACTGTCTATTTTATGTCTATCTTGTCTACTATATTTCCCCCCCGTTTCTGCAGATACGTCCTCTGGTATTTAGTGTAATATCTACATATAATAATTAATTACATTCATATAGCGCTTTTCTTCCTGGGAACTCAAAGCACTTTTACGTGGTAGGGGGAATCTCCTCAACCACCACCAATGTGCAGCATCCACCTGGATGACGTGACGGCAGCCATATTGCGCCAGAACGCACACACCAGCTTATTGGTGGAAAGGAGACGGTGATGATGAAGCCAATTCACCTTTGGCTAAGCCCCCCTTAGTTACTGTAGCTACGTCCGACAACTTCATCTGGGCTCTGGTTTGGTATCAACATGTCTTTTGCTGTGACAGTTCTTCCTGCTGAAATTGTATCAAACTAATAAAGTGTCCGATAGAAGTAGGCAAAAGGGGCTGCAATATGCGTCCGAAGGCTATATTCAAAACACACAGGTGATACGCAAGGAACAAGGCATCCAAAGAGATAAAAGTATACCGGTCACAGTGAAATAATTAACCACCGCATATCCTACTAATCGAGACGGAGGCTGGGACTAACAATATCAAGGAGCAACACTGTTCATGCAAAGCTGGGTAGGTCTCTATTCACTTATATAATCGTTATTACAAAGTAAACGGACTACGCGAATATGACGTTTATTAGCAGCGTGTGCTAGCGTATCAACACCGGTATGCTAGGTAACGTTATCGTTAGCTGACAAGGTGATGTTTTGGTAAGCTCCACAGGGTTTTGCGCACATTTTAGTGTGTTGGCAGATTTGTAGTTTGAATAAGTCTGACTTTGAAGTAACAGTGATGTTGGTTTTTCTGTCTTAATCTCTGTACCATCAATAATTGCAAAGGTTGTTGGGAACTTTGCTCTGTAGTTGTCAGGCATGTTTTCTGTAATCCAAAGACGACACATCTGTATTACAAATGCCTCAGGCACAACGTTTAACCATATTTTTGATAAAACTACGACAGTAATAGCCTGCCGAGACCAAAAATATGAGACGCCCGTGTTAAAGTCAATGGAGCGCTCTGAAAAAGTGTCAGACCTCTGTAGGAGCTCGTTCTTGGCTGCGCTGTGATTGGTCAATTAACATCCTAGGGTGTGGCTTAGCCAAAGGCGAATTAGTATATATATATATATATATATGGGGATGATTAGGAGGCCATGATGGACAGAGGACAATGGGCAAATTTAGCCAGGATGCCATGGTTACACCCCTACTCTTTATCGAAGGACATCCTGTGGTTTTTAATGACCACAGAGAGTCAAGGCCTCGGTTTAACGTCTCATCCGAAGGACGGTGCTTTTTGACAGTATAGTGTCCCCGTCACTGTACAGGGGCGTTAGGACCCACACAGACCAGAATTGTAATATCTACATCCCCTCCAGCTGGTCGTTGTTTTGGTTGGATTCTTCTTTCATAACAAATGCAAATACATGTATCGTATGTATGGTACCAGTTGAAAACCACTATATACCCCTCACTAGGCAGGGAACAAGGTGCCATATTGGACGCACCCTGGGCCAGATGTGGAACACAGATGTGTAACCCAGCAGCATGGAACACTAACCGTGAGATGTCGCTCCTACTTCCACAGCTGTGAACTCCAGCACGTGAACTGTAGCTGTGTCCTTTGTGGCGTTCTCATCTGACTCTACAGGATCTCTTGACATTACTCATTGGGTCATAATTAGCAGGTTGGGGGTCCCATAGTGTGTGTGTGTGTGTGTGGGGGGGGGTGGTACTGTCAGGCCCCAGAAGGCTGTAGTCGCTCCAGGGTAAACGCTGTCTATGTGTGACTGTGGCGTAATTCATAAAAAGGCACAGTAGAGTCAGTGAAAGACCTAGGAAAATCAATCACAGAGCCGCATGAATAGGTGACAGGAGAGATGGAGAGAGATGAGCGAGAGAGAGATGGAGAGAGAGAGAGAGAGGCCGAAACTGGGAGAGATATGGAGTGAGATGAGTGAGAGATGGAGAGAGAGAGAGAGAGAGAGAGATGGAGAGAGAGATGGAGAGAGAGGCAGAGACTGGGAGAGAGATGAAGTGAGATGAGAGAGAGATGGAGAGAGATGCAGAGACTGAGAGATATGGAGAGAGAGAGGCAGAGAGAGAGAGAGAGAGAGAGAGAGAGGGAGAGAGAGATGGAGTGTGATGTAGAGTTTGTTCCATGGCTCAGGCTCATTGATACATAATTTTAAAAGAAATCCAAATGGATGAACTCCTCCTCTGTTAGGCAGCACATGTCCACTTTATATTTGCGTGTGAATTAACTAAAAGAAGTATGGCAGCTGAGCGTAATGGCAATATATTGCTGTTACGGGCCCTTGCACTTTTAGTTTCAATACATTCCGCATGAACCCTGTTATGGAATTTTATGATCATTCAAGTAGTTTAGTTACATGTAAGTCTCATAGATGTTGTTTAGGCCAAAAGGCACAGAGAAAGGTTAAGAACGGAAAGCACGAGACTCTGAAAAACGGAATCTGGTTCCTTTCGGAGGACAAGCCGGAATGTATCTTTACATTGTTAGAGGGGCCCAATGCTAGAAACAGATGTCCTGTTTCCCTTATCTGGGATGGACTGTCAAAAGGAAATATAGGAGTCTTTGTTCGCCTCATGTGTTGTCATCACAAATCGAATCGTAACTAACCTCCCTTGACCTGACTGAGGAGTGACCCTCGGGTTATTGTGACAGCTCCATACATTTCCCATAGTATTGTATATTTTAATTAGATCATGTGTAAGCCTCATCCGTTCTCCATCCGGTATTGATAGGTTGGTGTGTCAATGAGTGTGCGTAACTTCATTCCTTTAAATACCATGCAGAAGTTGTAATCATTAGGTCAGTCTGATCCAGCACAGGTTATTGTCCTGTTGTCTGATGAAGACTTTCCTCAAACCTATTCTTTAAGATTGCCATAGGGATTGATCTGATCAATGCAAAAGCTTAAACCTGTATTTGAGAAATGGTTTCTTACTTGCAATTAAACCTGTTAAAAGTGTCAAACTGTAACATACTCTCGTGCGTCTTTCTTTAAGTTCAAATTCAGCGATTAAAGTCTAAAATTTCCACGACAACCCTGACTTCACAGATATGTGTTTTAATTGCCTACAGGTGCAAGCAGGTGATTGGGTGCCAGTTTTCCTGCCAGCCGTTGCTGTTCCAGTTCCCGGCCAATCAGACGACTGCATTTAAAGAGATGTCCTGTGTGGCGGGGGGGTTCCCCAGTTTTTCCATTGTGGAGTTTTGCAGTGGTAGATTATGTAGAGGATGTGCAGCAGGGGAATTAGGTCTAGGTGAGCCGCCCGTGGGTATTCATACTTGTTCGTAGACTACACTTTTCTTTAGCCACGCTAGCCTATTAGCTACCATATTAGCCTATTAGGAAGGTTTCCCCTGTTTCTGTTATTATGTGAGATCCTATTCGTTTTTGTTTGACATAATAAACCCTCTCACTACAGTTCTGCGGTCTGGTTATAGTTTGATCATTGGCTTTGGTGTGTTTTTCTATTAGTGTAAACAGGTTCATGTTACGACCTCGCCCGCCCCTAGTCTTCTGGGGTTTGGTGCGTAACAATTGCAAAAACGGGGAACACATTCAATTTGGACATTAAAATCATAACTATAACAAATAACAATTGCTATTTAGCAGACTTTTTTATTTTAGCATTGGTTCATAAGAAGCCATCAACACCATCGTCTCCTCCTCTCTTCTCCTCTCTTCCCTTCTTTCTTCTCTTCCCTCCACTCACCCCACCACCCCCTGTCTTCTCACATCCCCAAGTATCTGTGTGTATCTGTATCTGTGTGTGTGTGTGTGTATCTGTGTGTGTATCTGTATCTGTATCTGTGTGTATCTGTATCTGTGTGTGTGTGTGTGTGTGTATCTGTATCTGTGTGTATCTGTATCTGTGTGTGTGTGTGTGTATCTGTATCTGTGTGTATCTGTATCTGTATCTGTGTGTGTGTGTGTGTATCTGTGTGTGTATCTGTATCTGTGTGTATCTGTATCTGTATCTGTGTGTGTGTGTGTGTATCTGTGTGTGTATCTGTGTGTATCTGTATCTGTGTGTATCTGTATCTGTGTGTGTGTGTGTGTGTGTGTGTGTATCTGTGTGTGTATCTGTGTGTGTATCTGTGTGTATCTGTATCTGTGTGTATCTGTATCTGTGTGTATCTGTATCTGTGTGTATCTGTATCTGTGTGTGTGTGTGCGTGTGTATCTGTGTGTATCTGTATATCTGTGTATCTGTCTGTATTTCTGTGTGTGTGTCTGTGTATCTGTCTGTTTCTCTGTGTGTGTAATTGTGTATCTATCTGTTTCTCTCTCTCTGTGTGTGTGTGTGTGTGTGTGTTTTGTGTATCTGTCTGTCTCTGTGTGTGTGTGTGTATCTGTCTGTGTGTCTGTGTGTGTGTCTGTGTGTGTTTTGTGGTCAGCAGTCATCTGCTAAGTGACTGTGTGTCTCTCATCTCTCAGATGTCACCTAATAAATCATAAGCAATAAATCAAATAAAAAAAGCTTTTTATTAAAAAAACCTGGAGCACTATATTTTCAACTGGAAAATGTATGGATATTCAGACTAAGACTTAGCAATAATTATTATTTTTAATAATTTATAAAGTTTACTAGACCGGTGTAAGTCACAATATACTATTTATTTGTTTTTAATCTCCAATGTTTCATGGTAATCAGAATGTCCTCAGTACTCAGGACCAATCAGAGCACTGGGCTATCTCCATATTTACATAACCGTCTGTCTGCATGTCTTTTCTAACTGTTTGTCTGCGTGTCTTTCTAACCGTCTGTCTGCATGTCTTTTCTAACTGTCTGTCTGTTTGTCATTGTACTCACTAACTATATACTAGCTATGCTATCAGCTTATACAAATAGAAGGTAGTGTTTAGCAGTCACTTCATCTGAAAACGACAAAGTCTAAATGTCACTAAAAGCATACAGACAAATTCTACTGCAGTAACCACACCGTGGGCCTGTCACAATTAATTAATCATGATGCTTTTGACTAATATCCATTTTGTTAGATCATTTTTTTTCCTTTATGCCAATGATGGCTCTCTCCTACTCCCCACAGTCTGAGCTCTACTGACCTTTTAACTAAATCGACAGCATTACAAGAAAAAGTACTCATCTCTAATGTATAATTTCTAGTTATTTTTATATATTTTTTACTAGGAACGTCTTGACGATGAGAAATTCAGGGAGAGAAATGGCCCTGGTTAGCAACAGTTAAACGGCTCTGGTTAGCAACAGTTAAACAGCTCTGGTTAGCAACAGTTAAACTGCTCTGGTTAGCAACAGTTAAACTGCTCTGGTAAGCAACAGTTAAACGGCTCAGGTTGGCAACAGTTAAACGGCTATGGTTGGCAACAGTTAAACGGCTCTGGTTGGCAACAGTTAAACGGCTCTGGTTGGCAACAGTTAAACGGCTCTGGTTGGCAACAGTTAAACGGCTCTGGTTGGCAACAGTTAAACGGCTCTGGTTGGCAACAGTTAAACGGCTCTGGTTGGCAACAGTTAAACGGCTCTGGTTGGCAACAGTTAAACGGCTCTGGTTAGCAACAGTTACACGGCTCTGGTTAGCAACAGTGAAACGACTCTGGTTAGCAACAGTGAAACGACTCTGGTTAGCAACAGTTAAACGGCTCTGGTTAGCAACAGTTAAACGGCTCTGGTTAGCAACCATTTATTGGTCCTTTTTCAAACGTTTCCTCATGGAATTACTTCTCCACTGTTTATGGATCGCACGTCTGTCATTTGGTCGCTTTGTTCCCATGGTCACCAACATTCCACATCAATTACATTTAGGCCATATTGACGACCAAAAGTTGAAAATAAACACATACAAGTAATTGCCTAAATTTATGGTAATTCTGCTGAGGGTCGATAGGACAGAATATTTCCTCCACACGTTACCATGACATTTCCATTCTGTAGTTGGAGTACCATTAATCTCTTTAACACACCCATTGCCAGAGCCACATGAATATTCAACATTACCATTAAAATCATTGCATTACAAAACCAGGCAGCAACTGCAAGAGTATTCATTAGGATACAAGTCAAATGTTCATTGCTACTGATAATACGAATTTTTTCATCTTATAAAGTGCTTCACATTTTCTTTATAATACTGAAGATTTAGATTTTAGGATTTGAGTTTAAAAGACCATGCTACACAGACTGTGACAAAAGGCTGCCAGTGACATACATTTACAATAACCTCGTTAAGAACTAATTCACACCATTGATCCTGCCTCATCGTAACATCTCCCTGCAGATGTAGTAGAAACCGAACTCCATGTTGTACAGTACATGTTTCATGCCGCTAATTCACACTTTCTGGTATTTGAATAATTATATTTTTACCATTAGATAGTAATTTGTCACAATCATACATTTGTAACATTTATTTAGATTTAGTACTTTTTCGGAACATCAATGGATTTAATCTTTGAAAGATGTATGGCAGAATATTTTTGCTTATGTAATAATTCCACATGTTATGTGAGTTAACACAACGACAGTAGAATATTGTGGTGTCATAGAAATGCCCCAATATCATTGAAACCACAATATCCCAGATCCTTTTACTGGGTAAGGGCACTCTGGGTAAGGGGACTCTGGGTAAGGGGACTCTGGGTAAGGGGACTCTGGGTAAGGGGACTCTGGGTAAGGGGACTCTGGGTAAGGGGACTCTGGGTAAGGGGACTCTGGGTAAGGGTATGAGTGTGTGTTAGTAGACAGCGAGCGAGGCTAATGAGTGCAGGTATTAATGGGGAGGGGCTAATGAGTGCAGGTATCAATGGGGAGGGGCTAATGAGTGTAGGTATTGAGGAGGGGCTAATGAGTGCAGGTATTAATGGGGAGGGGCTAATGAGTGTAGGTATTGAGGAGGGGCTAATGAGTGCAGGTTTTAATGGGGAGGGGCTAATGAGTGTAGGTATTAATGGGGAGGGGCTAATGAGTGCAGGTATTAATGGGGAGGGGCTAACGAGTGTAGGTATTAATGGGGAGGGGCTAACGAGTGTAGGTATTAATGGGGAGGGGCAAACGAGTGTAGGTATTAATGGGGAGGGGCTAATGAGTGTAGGTATTAATGGGGAGGAGCTAATGAGTGTAGGTATTAATGGGGAGGGGCTAATGAGTGTAGGTATTAATGGGGAGGGGCTAATGAGTGTAGGTAGTGAGGAGGGGCTAATGAGTGTAGGTATTGAGGAGGGGCTAATGAGTGTAGGTATTAATGGGGAGGGGCTAATGAGTGTAGGTATTAATGGGGAGGGGCTAATGAGTGTAGGTATTAATGGGGAGGGGCTAATGAGTGTAGGTATTAATGGAGAGGGGAGGGGCTAATGAGTGCTGGTATTAATGAAGAGGGGCTAACGAGTGTAGGTATTAATGGAGAGGGGCTAATGAGTGTAGGTATTAATGGAGAGGGGCTAATGAGTGTAGGTATTAATGGGGAGGGGCTAATGAGTGTAGGTATTAATGGGGAGGGGCTAATGAGTGTAGGTATTAATGGGGAGGGGCTAATGAGTGTAGGTATTAATGGGGAGGGGCTAATGAGTGTAGGTATTAATGGGGAGGGGCTAATGAGTTTAGGTATTGAGGAGGGGCTAATGAGTGTAGGTATTAATGGGGAGGGACTAATTCGTTTCGGTGGAGCGGTTTAATAAGTGTAGGTCTCAGTAGCATCTCAGGAAAACCAGGATGCTTCCCAACATTTAAAAGATCAATAAGAGCACATAATCCGTACCATCTGAAGAACCTTGAGAACCCCAAGCAGTATGGATCATTGAAAATTCCAAATAACCTCACTGAAAACGCAGAGCCCCGAATCCTCAACGTTACCATGACAATGAGTTCCATGAAACCATGTGACCAGAGGAGAGACAATATAATGCTGTGCGTGTGTTCCTTTTGTGCCTGCTGGTGTGTGTGTGTGAGTATCTATAAGTGTGCGTGTGTTCCTTTTGTGCCTGCTGGTGTGTGTGTGTATCTATAAGTGTGCATGTGTGTGTGTGTGTGTATCTATAAGTGTGCGTGTGTGTGTTGGTGTGTGTGTGTTAGTGTATCTATAAGTGTGCGTGTGTGTGTGTGTGTGTGTGTGTGTATCTATAAGTGTGTGTGCGTGTGTGTGTGTTAGTGTATCTATAAGTGTGCGTGTGTGTGTTAGTGTATCTATAAGTGTGTGTGCGTGTGTGTGCTAGTGTATCTATAAGTGTGCGTGTCTTCCCTGTCACAGTCTCTGTATGTGCTCGGCAGCAGGTGTTCCCCAAAACGGGTTAAAGTAATAAATGCATTCTGATAGGATCTGGCATCTCTCCACAACCAGCAACAAGATCCCCTGGTTTCACGTCTATTTTCGGCTGCTATTTCAGAACACTCTGTCCTCGGCCTCACACTTTTTCCCCACGACCAGTGAAGCATAAAATGGAGAAACATTAAAATATATATATATATGTTGTCTGACATGTTTTCATTTTAGGATTCGGTCTCAGGTCCCAGAAGGATCCCAAACCCAATGAGTGTGGGTCTACACTCTCTATGACATATTGTCAGGTTCGCTGGGTCTGGACACACACACTTTTACTCTGCTTTCTAAAAGGAAACATCAAAGGTGATTATCCTTAGAATCCTACTTAAACTAATCCTAAACCTGATCCCAATCCTTAACCTAATGCTAACCTTAATACTGTGTTATACCTAAACTCAACCTAGCCCTAATGCCTAACCATGACCCTAAACTAAACAGTTGTAGCACTAAACAGTTAACGCAATAACTAGACTTTTTTGAAATAGAGTGAGAAAAGATGTCCACAACATTTTGTGATTTAATCACAGATATGTGACATTTCTTCCACCATCACATAGTCTGGTGATGTAATAGTGTTAGATAATACAACGTCTTAAAGGGGCAAACTGCAACTCAAACCAAAGCAAAGTGGTCACCCTGTCAGACCGCTCAACAGCTGAGCCATGGGCCTGAGGAAATGTAACCATGTTTTAATTCTCAACGATGGAACTTCCACCTCAGGAATCATGAGCAAAACAAAGTAACAGCATTCTTTATTTGGAATAACACTTTTCGAAAGAAGAAATCCTCTGATTTACGCCATAAATTGGTGATAAATATCTTACAGCCTGCACTCTCCGTGCACTCTCCGTGCACTCTCCGTGCACTCTCCGTGCACTCTCCGTGCACTCTCCGTGCACTCTCTTTACTGTGACTTTACAGTCACTTTACACGCTCTCTAATCCCGGAGAAAGGTGAAGGTAATGTTCCCAGATCTAATGGCTGAAATCAGACCACCTTTGACATTTCTTCAGCCCAGGTAGAAAAACTAAAATCTTGAAATTGAAATGGAGTGAGGTTGCTGTGCAGTGATGTTACATACTGATTTCCTGAAAGCAATTCTTCCTACCACAACAACATGATTGCATGACAAGAACAAAAGGGACAGGGCCACAATGTCAGAACTACCATCGACAGGGTCTGAAATACATAGAATATAATATAGCATAATATAGTAATATAATATATAATAAAAAGCAGAGGGCACATCTGAAGACGCAGCAGATTCTCCAGCTACAAGTCGCAACACTGACATGTGGACATCTTGTTTTCGAGTATTTCTCAAAAAAAGTCTGCTTGTTTGCAGCCTAACGACCCTCAGAGAAACCATCATCTCCCTGTTGAAAGTGTGTCTTGGATCACTCTTGTGCGTTGGATATTTTCCTCTTAAACAAAACCCCCGGGGGGGGGGGTCACCTCTGGGGGTGATCGGTAAAAACAATGTAAAACAAGCTCATATTTGGAGTGCTAATGAGGCATGGGCGATGAGCTGAGCTCATTTATAAGGTATGCTCTGGAACTATCAATGATTATGTAGCATTCATTTCAAATTACATTCATGTGTGTACCAGCAGCACATAGTGAAAACTAGTTTGGGCTTCCCCTCCCTCGATAACTTTCTCTCCTTTAGTCCCGATCTTCCTCTTGCTCCGTCTACCTCTTGCTCCGTCTCTCCCGCGCTCGCTCTCTCTTTGGTGGAGAATACCACATCCATAACATCCAGTAACCCAGGAAACAGGCACTCTGTTGCCGTGGTTGTCAAACCTTTTCAGCGTGTTCCCAGTGTGGTTTTACAGTGAGTATTTTCAGGGGACCTATTGTGTTGAGGAGGGGACGTTCACACAAATACCACCCATCTCTAATCTAATTTAAGGAATTTGATATAGTGCACTAGTTTTACATCCATATTCACTATAGTGCACTAGTTTTACATCCATATTCACTATAGTGCACTAGTTTTACATCCATATTCACTATAGTGCACTAGTTTTACATCCATATTCACTATAGTGCACTAGTTTTACATCCTGTGACAGTGGCCTATTCGGTATAGTGCACTAGCTTCTGTGACAGTGGCCTATTCCATATAGTGCACTAGCTCCTGTGACAGTGGCCTATTCCGTATAGTGCACTAGCTCCTGTGACAGTGGCCTATTCCGTATAGTGCACTAGCTCCTGTGACAGTGGCCTATTCCGTATAGTGCACTAGCTCCTGTGACAGTGGCCTATTCCGTACAGTGCACTAGCTCCTGTGACAGTGGCCTATTCCGTATAGTGCACTAGCTCCTGTGACAGTGGCCTATTCCGTATAGTGCACTAGCTCCTGTGACAGTGGCCTATTCCGTATAGTGCACTAGCCCCTGTGACAGTGGCCTATTCCGTATAGTGCACTAGCTCCTGTGACAGTGGCCTATTCCGTACAGTGCACTAGCTCCTGTGACAGTGGCCTATTCCGTATAGTGCACTAGCTCCTGTGACAGTGGCATATTCCGTATAGTGCACTAGCTCCTGTGACAGTGGCCTATTCCGTATAGTGCACTAGCTCCTGTGACAGCGGCCTATTCGGTATAGTGCACTAGCTCCTGTGACAGTGGCCTATTCCGTATAGTGCACTAGCTCCTGTGACAGTGGCCTATTCCGTATAGTGCACTAGCTTCTGTGACAGTGGCCTATTCCATATAGTGCACTAGCTCCTGTGACAGCGGCCTATTCCGTATAGTGCACTAGCTCCTGTGACAGTGGCCTATTCCGTATAGTGCACTAGCTCCTGTGACAGTGGCCTATTCCGTATAGTGCACTAGCTCCTGTGACAGTGGCCTATTCCGTACAGTGCACTAGCTCCTGTGACAGTGGCCTATTCCGTATAGTGCACTAGCTCCTGTGACAGTGGCCTATTCCGTATAGTGCACTAGCTCCTGTGACAGTGGCCTATTCCGTATAGTGCACTAGCCCCTGTGACAGTGGCCTATTCCGTATAGTGCACTAGCTCCTGTGACAGTGGCCTATTCCGTACAGTGCACTAGCTCCTGTGACAGTGGCCTATTCCGTATAGTGCACTAGCTCCTGTGACAGTGGCCTATTCCGTATAGTGCACTAGCTCCTGTGACAGTGGCCTATTCCGTATAGTGCACTAGCTCCTGTGACAGCGGCCTATTCGGTATAGTGCACTAGCTCCTGTGACAGTGGCCTATTCCGTATAGTGCACTAGCTCCTGTGACAGTGGCCTATTCCATATAGTGCACTAGCTCCTGTGACAGTGGCCTATTCCGTATAGTGCACTAGCTCCTGTGACAGTGGCCTATTCCGTATAGTGCACTAGCTCCTGTGACAGCGGCCTATTCGGTATAGTGCACTAGCTCCTGTGACAGTGGCCTATTCCGTATAGTGCACTAGCTCCTGTGACAGTGGCCTATTCTGTACAGTGCACTAGCTCCTGTGACAGTGGCCTATTCCGTATAGTGCACTAGCTCCTGTGACAGTGGCCTATTCCGTATAGTGCACTAGCTTCTGTGACAGTGGCCTATTCCGTATAGTGCACTAGCCCCTGTGACAGTGGCCTATTCCGTATAGTGCACTAGCTCCTGTGACAGTGCCCTATTCCGTATAGTGCACTAGCTCCTGTGACAGTGGCCTATTCCGTATAGTGCACTAGCTCCTGTGACAGTGCTCTATTCCGTATAGTGCACTAGCTCCTGTGACAGTGCCCTATTCCGTATAGTGCACTAGCTCCTGTGACAGTGCTCTATTCCGTATAGTGCACTAGCTCCTGTGACAGTGCTCTATTCCGTATAGTGCACTAGCTCCTGTGACAGTGCCCTATTCCGTATAGTGCACTAGCTTCACATCATGCCACACCTCCATGTAACATCTCACCTCCATGCAGACCATGTCACCATCTCTGACACTCCTACATTATCTTTGCACATGTGGACATCCTTTTCAATTCCACCACAGGTTTTTAATTTAATTCAAATCGTCCAGACAAACGCAACCATCAACCAGGTTGTGGGCTAAAATATTCTGGTACTTAGTAATATGTATAAGTACCCGATGTGCTTACATCTAAAAACAGAGTTCAGTCGAAAAAATTCAAAAGCAGAATGCACTTGAGGGAAAGATATTACAGAGAAAGAGTGAGAAACAACAAAGCAGCATAGAGAGTGAGAAGAGATAAATATGCATGGATTGTTCAAAATCCAGACCCCAATTATAATTTGAACCAAAATATTAGTTTAGTTTGTGTAATAGTGTAACCGCTAGCTCTTGTTAAGACTGATGTTTTGGGGTCACTCATTAGGCTAAACCCTAAAATATACCGTTGAGTATCCGAGTATCCGATTGAAGCTTTTAGAAACTTTTCTATAGGAACATTCTGGAAGTAAAAATAAAAAATACAACTACCGGTACATTTTGGCAACACCTAATCACCAAATGCAAAAACCTCAAACACTAGTACAGAGACCTGAACCAAATTCCCCTTCAGCTAGTGTGAAAAGTAAGAGACAGTAAGTTAGTGTAGGTCTTTGTTCTCAGGTTGGAGGTTTAAGCATCTAGACTTGACTTTAGTGTTGGAACTAAATGTCTGTCACCTGGTGTTGGAACTAAATGTCTGTCACCTGGTGTTGGAACTAAATGTCTGTCACCTGGTGTTGGAACTAAATGTCTGTCACCTGGTGTTGGAACTAAATGTCTGTCACCTGGTGTTGGAACTAAATGTCTGTCACCTGGTGTTGGAACTAAATGTCTGTCACCTGGTGTTGGAACTAAATGTCTGTCACCTGGTGTTGGAACTAAATGTCTGTCACCTGGTGTTGGAACTAAATGTCTGTCACCTGGTGTTGGAACTAAATGTCTGTCACCTGGTGTTGGAACTAAATGTCTGTCACCTGGTGTTGGAACTAAATGTCTGTCACCTGGTGTTGGTACTAAGAGTCAGTTAACTGCTTTTCCACCGATTGCTGCCAACACCTGCCCGTCTAACTGGCATCGCCAGGCTAGATGGATCTGAACTAGAATATGTCACAGATTTGCAGGGTGGAGTGTAGAGGGAGTGACCGGTTCTGACACGCTGTAAGCCGGGACCGGTTCTGACACTCTGTAGGCGAGAGAGCTGTTAGACTAAAATCAAGTCCAGAATTGGTTTCTTTTTACACAACAGGGCCTCCATCACACATGCTCCCAAACGTGCCTTGCTGAAGATGACTTTTATACCAATGTTTGACTTTGGTCATGTCATTTATAGAACTGCCTCAAACTCTCTCTTGAGGAAATTGGATGTCGTTTACCATAGTGTCATTCGTTTTGTTACCAATGCCCCATAAAACACCCACCACTGCAAGCTTTACGCATTAGTCAGCAGGCCGCCGTTAATCACTCGTCGTTTAACTCATTGGTACCAACATCTTTTTACAAGGCTCTGCTTGGCAAAGTCCCACTGTATCTAAGCTCTCTAGTTACCATTGCTCTACCCACCCACAGTCTACAGTCCCTGACAAAAGTCTTGTCGCTTGTGTACAAATTGACCTGAAATGCCGCTGAAATATATTTCTAATCAAGATGTTTTTACAAGAAATGGCTCATTTTAATCCCAACAGCTTTTGTAATAATGTTTCAGTGCAAAATGAAACTGTCAAAAAGTATTCTAATATTCACAGCTTGGTAAAGCCCATTGAGTCAATTTTTGCAAAGACATAAGTGTTGTCGCCTTGTCATATGAGCTTCACCTGTGACTATTAATGGATCAATTAGGTCTCAGGTGTGTATAAAAACAACCCCAGTACACTAGACCTTCACATCAACTGCAACTAGACCTCTGCAAAAATGCCTAAGATTCACCCTGAGACTAAAGTTTTGATTATCAAGAGGCTGAAGACCAGATCCACTGCTGATGTGGCAGACACCTTCAATGTGTCTCAGCGTCAAGTACAGAGGATAAAAAAAACATTTGAACACACTGGAGACGTTTTTGACAAGCCCAGGTCAGGCAGACCCCGCAAGACAACTGCTCGAGAGGACCGTTTGTTGGCTCGAAAATCCAAGGCCAGCCCATTTTCCACTGCAGCAGAGCTCCACGAGACCTGGGCACCTGAAGTCCCTGTGTCAACCAGAACAGTTTGTCGGATTCTGTCTCGAAATGGCCTCCATGGTCGAATCAGTGCCCAGAAGCCAGCACTAAACAAAAGGCTATTGAAAAACCGTGTTGCATTTGCCAAGGCCCACAGCCTCCTAAAAGGATGGACGCTGGAAAAGTGGAAGAAGGTGGATTTTTCAGATGAATCTTCTGTTGAATTACACCACAGTCGCCGCAAATATTGCAGGACACCTACTGGAGCCCGCATGGATCCGAGATTCACCCAGAAAACAAGTTTGGTGGCGGAAAAATCATGGTCTGGGGTTACTTCCAGTATGGGGGTGTGCAAGAGATCTGCAGGGTGGAAGGCAACATCAATAGTCTAAAATACCAAGACATCTTAGCTAACTCTTATATTCCCAACCATAAAATAGGACAAATTCTGCAGCAGGATGGTGCTCCATCACATACTTCCATCTCCACATCAAAGTTCCTCAAGGCGAAGAAGATCAAGATGCTCCAGGATTGGCCAGCACAGTCACCAGACATGAACATCATTGAGCATATCTGGGGTAGGATGAAAGAGGAAGCATGGAAGACGAAACCAAAGAATATTGATGAACTAAGGGAGGCATGCAAGACTGCTTTCTTTGCTATTCCTGATGACTTCATCAATAAATTGTATGAATCCTTGCCAAACCGCATGGATGCAGTCCTTCAAGCTCATGGAAGTCATACAAGATATTCAATTTGGACCTCACAGCACCACTACTTAATTTGCTGACATATTTTTCTATTTGCAGTAAATGTGTTCAATTTCTGTATAGGCGACAAAACTTTTGTCTTGCCAAAATTTGACCTTTCTGTCTTGATTAAATGATACATCTTTTTTCAGTGAAACTAATTCATTTCTGTGCATTAAACATCATTTGGGAAGGTTTTAGCTTTTCATATGAGCTATTTCTAACACCAATTGATTAAATAAAAGTCTGGTTAATAGCAGGTGTTTCTAGAAAATAGATAAGCGACAAGACTTTTGTCAGGGACTGTACATTCAAGTAGGTGTATTTCCTTAGTCACCCCGAAAGCCTGCACAACATTCGGCCGCCAATCCTTCCAGTTTTCTTGAACTACTAAAATCCCTAAAACAAGAAACCATTATCTCACCAGTTGCCTTTAAACTCCTCCTGTTTGAACTCTTGTCCGACCACTGTGTTATCTGTCATCTGGTTTTCACCCAACCCTTTTTTTTTTTTACTTATGCCCTTTTTGCACAGTGGATCTTTCTCACCTGCACTGCTGTTATACCTGTTCACACTCTTGAATTATTCTATTTACTCAGGCATGCTCAAATGCTCTTTCTCCCAAAACCACAGTCATATAATCTGTGGACACTAACGACCAACCTGCTATACACTTTTTACATTCTTTATGTAGACACTATAGTTTTTTTATTTAGTTGTTATTGCCATATAAATGCTGCTCAACTGACCTACTTATACCTCATCCTGTATTATCTGTATATTGACTCTCCACTTGATACAGTATTGCCTTGTTTTGTCCCATTGCTATTTGCACTCTTATGTTCTGTGTATTTATTGTGTAAATGTATGTTGTCTTGCAAGTTTATGCTTTATCTAGGCCAGGTCGCCGTTGCAAATTAGAATTTGTTCTCAAATATAGGTTACATAAAAATAAAAAACTGGTGTTAGAACTAAGTGTCATCCACCTGGAGTGTGAACTAAGAGTCAGTTAACTGGTGTTGGAACTAAGAGTCAGTTTACTGGTGTTAGAACTAAGTGTCATCCAGCTGGAATGTGAACTAAGAGTCAGTTAACTGGTGTTGGAACTAAGAGTCAGTTTACTGGTTTACTGGTGTTTGAACTAACAGTCATTAACTGGTGTTGGATCTAAGAGTCAGTTTACTGGTGTTGGAACTAACAGTCATTAACTGGTGTTGGAACTAAGAGTCAGTTTACTGGTGTTGGAACTAAGAGTCAGTTAACTGGTGTTGGAACTAAGAGTCAGTTAACTGGTGTTGGAACTAACAGTCAGTTAACTGGTGTTGGAACTAAGAGTCATTTGACTGGTGTTGGAACTAAGAGTCATTTAACTGGTGTTGGAACTAAGAGTCATTTAACTGGTGTTGGAACTAAGAGTCAGTTTACTGGTGTTGGAACTAAGAGTCATTTAACTGGTGTTGGAACTAACAGTCATTTAACTGGTGTTGGAACTAAGAGTCATTTAACTGGTGTTGGAACTAAGAGTCAGTTTACTGGTGTTGGAACTAAGAGTCATTTAACTGGTGTTGGAACTAACAGTCATTAACTGGTGTTGGAACTAAGAGTCAGTTTACTGGTGTTGGAACTAAGAGTCAGTTAACTGGTGTTGGAACTAACAGTCAGTTAACTGGTGTTGGAACTAAGAGTCATTTAACTGGTGCTGGAACTAAGAGTCATTTAACACAGAATGGAAAAGAAAAAGGAGAAGATGGGAAGAGAGAAGATGAGATAATCTCAGTAGCGCACCTTTCTGCAGGCTCATGTCCACCATGCGCGGCTCAGCCAGCTCTATGAAGAAGTTCTTGTTTTTCTCATACTCTTCATCGTCTATAATCTTCACATGAATCATTTTGCTGGGGGAGAGATAGAGAGAGTGAAACAGAGTGAGATAGATTGAGAGAGAGTGATAAAAAGAGAAATAGAGAGGGAGAGAGTAAAGAGTAGAAAGAAATGTGAATTTAAAAGGTTAAAAAAGAGGGAGGAAAAGCAAGGGAGAAAGAAAAGAGAATGTTAATTAGCGATAGATTGACAGGTTGAGACAGGAAGTCAGCAGTTAGATTAATAACCAGTGATGAAAGGTGAAAAGTCAGCGGCTGTCCCTGGTGACGGTTGCTAGGGCGAGGTTGGACAGTTTTGTCATTGGCTATCTACATTGGCTACCTTGGCTACACATACATTATGGAGGACCAAGTCTGCCAGAATTAAAAATAAATGGATAAATAAATAAATGCACCAATACAAGTATTTTACATCAAAATATATGTAAAAAAATAAAATTATAGAAATAAAAAATGTATTAATCTGTCGTTTTCTCCTATTTATTTATTTCCACAATCATTTATTTCTGTAATTATTTATTTCTGTAAGTATTTATTTCCGTTTATAATTATTTCTGTTTAAATTTATTTCTGTTCATATTTATTTTCACAATCATTTATTTCTGTAATTATTTATTTCTGTAGGTATTTATTTCCGTTTATATTTATTTCCGTTGACATTTATTTCCGTTCACATTTATTTCCGTTGACATTTATTTCTGTATTTCCACACGGTTCAAACCCAGATTCAACCTCCTCAACCAGCCTCCGATTGTCAATGCCTGTTGCTGTGCAACCAGTCAACACAAGGCTCTGATGGACAATAACGGAAAGGTCGCCGGTTGGAATCCACGAGTCGACACGGTCAAATAAAGGGTTGCTCTGTCCTTGAGCAGGGGTCTTAACCCGTATTGCTCCAGTACATTTCTGTGGACAACACCTACAGCTGAGTGACAAAACATTTAAAAAATGACAGTGGTTCTCTCCTCTAAACCCAAAATGCATCTTGAAGAAAACCAAGAATACCACTGAGGAGATACACACACGCTTTGTCACACACCCACATGCACACACACACACACGCATACGCACACACACACACAGGTATCTATTTACAAAGATCAGCTCAATGTGACACTATCGGACACACACAAACTGGTCAATATGGCGTTAGGCAGCAAACCCCAGTGGTGTGATGCCCACTGATCATCCTAATTGATCCTTTAAAGATCTATTGATGAGGGAAGCAGGAGGAGGGGAGTTAAGCGGTCAGCCCCAGTGCTTCTCTGTCCAACAACAGTGTCCCCGTCTCAACCCCCCTGAGTAATATCACGACTCAGTCATGCAGGATGACAACAGTCAATAAAACTACTGTTAGGAAAATGTTTTCAACGTCTGTTCAGCCTTTTTTTAACGTCTCTTGCCCAGTGAATACACCAAAAAAAATCGAATTAAATACATTAATACAGTAAAAATGTACAACTTGTGGGACATGGTTACTAGAACGGCACAAATGCAGTGAATAATCCCATTAGAATTGCCATGTTTTCCTCCTGACTCAGTCAGCAAACACCAGTGAGCTAAAACCAGTCAACTAACACAAGTAAGCTAAAACCAGTCAACAAACACCAGTGAGCTAAAACCAGTCAACAAACACCAGTGAGCTAAAACCAGTCAACTAACACCAGTGAGCTAAAACCAGTCAACTAACACCAGTGAGCTAAAACCAGTCAACTAACACCAGTAAGCAAAAACCAGTCAACTAACAACAGTAAGCAAAACCAGTCAACAAACACCAGTGAGCTAAAACCAGTCAACTAACACCAGTAAGCAAAAACCAGTCAACTAACACCAGTAAGCAAAAACCAGTCAACTAACACCGGTAAGCTAAAACCAGTCAACTAACATCAGTAAGCTGAAACCAGTCAACTAACACCAGTGAGCTAAAACCAGTCAACTAACACCAGTAAGCTGACCCAGTCAACTAACACTAGTAAGCTAAAACCAGTCAACTAACACTAGTCAGCTAAAACCAGTCAACTAACACTAGTATCGCTTTAATCATTAAAGTTTAAAAAATTAAACTTTTAGACGGGAGATTCTCTGGAGGTGAATCGGGAGACATTTATTAAACATATACCCATATACTGCAGTGCACTAATACCACTAGGGCTCCGGTCAATAATAGTGCACCAATACCACTAGGGCTCTGGTCAATAATAGTGCTCTTATACCACTAGGGTTCTGGTCAATAATAGTGCACTAATACCTCTAGGGCTCTGGTCAATAATAGTGCACTAATACCACTAGGGCTCTGGTCAATAATAGTGCACTAATACCTCTATGGCTCTGGTCAATAATAGTGCACTAATACCTCTATGGCTCTGGTCAATAATAGTGCACTAATACCTCTATGGCTCTGGTCAATAATAGTGCACTAATACCTCTATGGCTCTGGTCAATAATAGTGCACTAATACCACTAGGGCTCTGGTCAATAATAGTGCACTAATAACTCTAGGGCTCTGGTCAATAATAGTGCACTAATACCTCTATGGCTCTGGTCAATAATAGTGCACTAATACCTCTAGGGCTCTGGTCAATAATAGTGCACTAATACCTCTATGGCTCTGGTCAATAATAGTGCACTAATACCTCTATGGCTCTGGTCAACAATAGTGCACTAATACCTCTATGGCTCTGGTCAATAATAGTGTACTAATACCTCTATGGCTCTGGTCAATAATAGTGCACTAATACCTCTATGGCTCTGGTCAATAATAGTGCACTAATACCTCTATGGCTCTGGTCAATAATAGTGCACTAATACCTCTATGGCTCTGGTCAATAATAGTGCACTAATACCACTAGGGCTCTGGTCAATAATAGTGCACTAATACCTCTAGGGCTCTGGTCAATAATAGTGCACTAATAACTCTAGGGCTCTGGTCAATAATAGTGCACTAATACCACTAGGGCTCTGGTCAATAATAGTGCACTAATACCTCTAGGGCTCTGGTCAATAATAGTGCACTAATACCGCTATGGCTCTGGTCAACAATAGTGCACTAATACCTCTATGGCTCTGGTCAATAATAGTGCACTAATAACTCTAGGGCTCTGGTCAATAATAGTGTACTAATACCTCTAGGGCTCTGAACAATAATAGTGCACTAATACCTCTATGGCTCTGGTCAACAATAGGGCACTAATACCTCTATGGCTCTGGTCAATAATAGTGCACTAATACCACTAGGGCTCTGGTCAATAATAGTGCACTAATACCTCTAGGGCTCTGTTCAATAACAGTGCACTAATACCTCTAGGGCTCTGGTCAACAATAGTGCACTAATAACTCTATGGCTCTGGTCAATAATAGTGCACTAATACCACTAGGGCTCTGGTCAATAATAGTGCACTAATACCTCTAGGGCTCTGGTCAATAATAGTGCACTAATACCTCTATGGCTCTGGTCAACAATAGTGCACTAATACCTCTATGGCTCTGGTCAATAATAGTGCACTAATAACTCTAGGTCTCTGGTCAGTAATAGTGCACTAATAACTCTAGGGCTCTGGTCAATAATAGTGTACTAATACCTCTAGGGCTTTGGTCAATAATAGTGCACTAATACCTCTATGGCTCTGGTCAACAATAGGGCACTAATACCTCTATGGCTCTGGTCAATAATAGTGCACTAATACCTCTATGGCTCTGGTCAATAATAGTGCACTAATACCTCTATGGCTCTGGTCAATAATAGTGCACTAATACCTCTATGGCTCTGGTCAATAATAGTGCACTAATACCTCTATGGCTCTGGTCAATAATAGTGCACTAATACCACTAGGGCTCTGGTCAATAATAGTGCACTAATAACTCTAGGGCTCTGGTCAATAATAGTGCACTAATACCACTAGGGCTCTGGTCAATAATAGTGCACTAATACCTCTAGGGCTCTGGTCAATAATAGTGCACTAATACCTCTATGGCTCTGGTCAACAATAGTGCACTAATACCTCTATGGCTCTGGTCAATAATAGTGCACTAATACCTCTATGGCTCTGGTCAATAATAGTGCACTAATACCTCTATGGCTCTGGTCAATAATAGTGCACTAATACCTCTATGGCTCTGGTCAATAATAGTGCACTAATACCTCTATGGCTCTGGTCAATAATAGTGCACTAATACCACTAGGGCTCTGGTCAATAATAGTGCACGAATACCTCTAGGGCTCTGTTCAATAACAGTGCACTAATACCTCTAGGGCTCTGGTCAATAACAGTGCACTAATAACTCTAGGGCTCTGGTCAATAATAGTGCACTAATACCACTAGGGCTCTGGTCAATAATAGTGCACTAATACCACTAGGGCTCTGGTCAATAATAGTGCACAAATACCTCTAGGGCTCTGTTCAATAACAGTGCACTAATACCTCTAGGGCTCTGGTCAATAATAGTGCACTAATAACTCTAGGGCTCTGGTCAATAATAGTGCACTAATACCACTAGGGCTCTGGTCAATAATAGTGCACTAATACCTCTAGGGCTCTGGTCAATAATAGTGCACTAATACCTCTATGGCTCTGGTCAACAATAGTGCACTAATACCTCTATGGCTCTGGTCAATAATAGTGCACTAATACCTCTATGGCTCTGGTCAATAATAGTGCACTAATACCTCTATGGCTCTGGTTAATAATAGTGCACTAATACCTCTATGGCTCTGGTCAATAATAGTGCACTAATACCTCTATGGCTCTGGTCAATAACAGTGCACTAATACCTCTAGGGCTCTGGTCAATAATAGTGCACTAATACCTCTAGGGCTCTGTTCAATAATAGTGCACTAATACCTCTATGGCTCTGGTCAATAATAGTGCACTAATACCTCTATGGCTCTGGTCAATAATAGTGCACTAATACCTCTATGGCTCTGGTTAATAATAGTGCACTAATACCTCTATGGCTCTGGTCAATAATAGTGCACTAATACCTCTATGGCTCTGGTCAATAACAGTGCACTAATACCTCTAGGGCTCTGGTCAATAATAGTGCACTAATACCTCTAGGGCTCTGTTCAATAATAGTGCACTAATACCTCTAGGGCTCTGGTCAAGAAAATTCAAAAGAAAAGGATACTGGAGGAGTCTTCAACTGTTTTAGAACCCCTGTAGATAACGCAGCCTGAAGTAAAGACGTTGACGATCTGGGATAATATTTGTATCCTGGTAACCCTTACCCATAGCCACGTCCATGACACACAGACACAAACACAGGTACGTGGTACCCCATACCGGCCAGATGGCTGTGGAGAACAGCTTGCCACTATTAATATAAAGTATTAGTGTCCGAGGAACGTGCCAAACCAAAATGACTTACAGGGCTTTCACCGCAACAACAAAGCACCACAGACACCACTCTTTTCTCCTCATCTCCTCCTCATCTCCTCCTCCTCTTTACTTCTGTTCACATCTCTACCGCAGAACACTGCAACGCCACAACTGCAAGACACACCTCCTCTGCTCCTCTCTACACTGTGGGAAGAGAGGAAGGCTAAGAGATGGGAGAGACAGGGTAGAGGAGCGAAAGAGACAGAGAGGAGAAAGGTGAGAGACGAGGTGGTTCGGAAAAGAACAGAGTTGTGATTCTGTGTCTGTCCTGCTGCCAAAACTGGCTTTAATCCACCAGTCACTCTGGAGATGAATGAGGATAGGATTGTTGTAGGTCTGGGATCTATACTGACGAGGTTCTATATGAGTACTGATGGGGTTCTATATGAGTACTGAAGGGGTTCTATATGAGTACTGATGGGGTTCTATATGAGTACTGATGGGGTTCTATATGAGTACTGAAGGGGTTCTATATGAGTACTGATGGGGTTCTATATGAGTACTGAAGGGGTTCTATATGAGTACTGAAGGGGTTCTATATGAGTACTGAAGGGGTTCTATATGAGTACTGATGGGGTTCTATATGAGTACTGAAGGGGTTCTATTTCAGTACTGATGGGGTTCTATATGAGTACTGATGGTGTTCTATATGAGTACTGAAGGGGTTCTATATGAGTACTGACAGGGTTCTATATGATTACTGAAGGGGTTCTATATGAGTTTTGGTTTGATCCTGGCACCATTCAAGTTGGCAACCTTGCCCTGAGGTGTGCACTAGTTTGTTTTTCAATTGAATTGTTCACATTAAAGGTGGATAAGGTCCTGACATGATTTATCTTTGTGTCATTTCTTCACATCACAAAAGCCTGGCATTTTAACAGGGTGTGTAGACTTTTTATATCCAGTGTATACCGGACTCTGCGCTGCATTAGCCCGGTTCTACAATTGTATGGGCGGATCGGAGTTCAGAACTAACCGGCAAAAAGAAGGGTGGTGGAATGTGCCTCTATATAAACGACAGATGGGGTAACCACATAACTGTCATCTCACAGTACTGTTCTCCTGATTTGAGTCATTTTTCATTAACTGTTAGCCATTCTACAATCCGCGGGAGTTCTCATCATGTGTACTGGTTGATGTTTACATTCCTCTGCTGGGTAACCTGAAGGAGGCTCAAAGGCCGCTAGCAGAACAAATACTGGCGACTGAACGGCTATTCCCGGACTCTCTAGTTACTGTCCTTGGTGACTTTGACAAAAGGTAACCTGAGCCACGAGCAACCTAGATAAAAATAATGCATTATATCCAGACCAGAGATGCAAATGCGCTAGACCACTGTGTGGAAAGTGTTTCAATTTTTGTTTGTTATTTGACGTTTTGAAATTCATAGCTTAATGGGACTTCCTACAATCTCTCACAATCCTCTCACTAAGACTGCAATTATTTCTGGTCATCTGTGTGTCTGTGGCTTCATGTAAAAATAGTTTTTTTAAAAGCTGAACTTATATGGAAACTGTTTGCGATCTTCAATGAGACAATCAAAGCTTTCCGATCTTGTAATATTATCTATCGAAAGCGAATTGGCCAAAGGCATTGATTTTGATGAAGTGATTCAAAACGTTTGCATCTTTGAAGGCCAGGAAAAAAAGTTCTGATTCGGTGAGATATAAGAGTGACCTCGTGCAAAAGATTTATTAATAGCAAATGTGTATGATAGTATCAGAATAAGAAAGTTTCATTCGCCGAGTCTGTTTACACAAAATCCTGCAAAAATTAACACACACATTTAAGAACGAATACAAACGAGAGACGAACCGTTGCGAGAATATGTAATATGTAAATATAAATATGTAAATAAATGTATATGCAATTGTGCTAATGTACAATGTCTCGTCAGAGTTCAGATGTCCTTTAGAAATTGTAACTGAGATTGTAACTGAGTGGATAATCAATGAGAATGTGTATGGACATGATATGGACAGTCTAGTGATTAGGCATATTCCTTAAGACACCTATTCTTAACCATAGGGCCGCGGCCCACACTTGGGCCGCAAGCACAACCTGGTGGGCCGCAAAAAACTTTACGTTTTTTTCCTGTGGGCCGCGAGACCAAACAAGTTATCACTTTGGCTAAGCCCCGCCCCCCTTAGTTACTGTTGCTACGTCCGACAACTTCATATGGGCTATGGTTTGGTATCAACATTATGCTGTGACAGCTCTTACTGATGAAATTGTATCAAACTTTTATAAAGAAGCAAATAAAGTGTCCGGTAGAAGTAGGCAAGAGGGGCTGCAATATGCGTTTGAAGGCTATATTCAAGACATACAGGTGAAACAAGGCATCCAAAGAGGTAAACGCATACCGGTCACAGTGAAATAATTAACCACCGCATATCCTACTAATCGAGACGGAGGCTGGGACTAACAATATCAAGGAGCAACACTGTTCATGCAAAGCTGGGTAGGTCTCTATTCACTTCTATAATCGTTATTACAAAGCAAACTGACTACGTGAGTATAACAACGTTTAACTATATTTTGGATAAAACTACGACGGTAATAAACTGCCGAGATCAGAAATATGAGACGGCCCATGTTAAAGTCAAAGGAGCGCTGTGAAAAACTCCTCTGCCCGAGCTCATTCTTGGCTGTGCTGTGATTGGTCAATCTACATTCTAGGGTGTGGCTTAGCCAAAGGCGAATTAAAAGACAAACCATACATTTATGGAAAATAATGATGGATTTTGGATATAGCGTTTCCGGAAAAAATTATAACATGGAATTACAGCGTTTCTAAAAGAATGACCACTGTTATCCATGACAGCGAATTACGTTACAATACACCAGCACTTCTCAAAGTCCGGACTCCGGTCCGGACCCGGAGGGAATTCAATCCGGATTTGCCTCCATTTCGTATTTCAACAGCAGTAATTATGTGTAAGAAATTAAAAGTATGGACTTCCTACTTTGATAAACGCTTGCCTGTCAAAATCATTTGTCTAGTGTTTATGACTCTTTGGAGATGGTCTGAAATTTAAGCGAAGGCGATATATTTAAAGTTTTCCTCCGTGATTCAGTTGCCATGACATCCAGTAAGTGTATAGTTTTGACGTAATCGGGCGCGAGATGCGCGACGCGACACCTTACCGCAGTAAGCGTTTGAATGGGTGTGGAGGATGTCATTGTCCAGAAAAGAAAAGTTGATGGAGAAAATAGAGTTTTTAAAGATGATTGGACAGAGAGGTATGCGTTCATTTTGCCCCAATCCAGCACGAAGCCATTCTGTTTGATTTCTAACGAGACAGTTGGAGTTGTGAAGAGTGGAAATGTTTAACGGCATTATGAAACAAAACACGGTGTGTGTTGGTCCTGTGAGCATAACATGTTCAGATGATTTTACTTAAATCGTGCAGAAAACAGATCGAAAGGGATGGAGATATATAAGAGAGAAAGAACTGAGACAGGACAGAGAATAGGGAATATATTAGTTTGTGGGTAAAGAAAACCTCATTATATTCACTTATGGGATGCAGACTATTTTAACACACACACACACACACACACACACACACACACACACACACACACACACACACACACACACACACACACACACACACACACACACACACACACACTTAAAGTACGATTTGTCAAATCTAACTAATTTTTGTGTTAATATGCCTGACTTGAGCCTTTAAATTTGTTCCTGCAGATTGATTTGTTCCATGAATTGTTGTATGTGCAGGTTTACATACATAAATAAACTGTAGGTGGATTTCGTTAATTATTGAGTACAAATCAAACCCAAGGTGAGATCAATAAACGAATACAGTGCTAATATTTGAATGGGCCCTGGGCCACTTTGTACTGTAAAATTTGGGTCTGAATAGTCCACGGGATTGGAGGGATTGGCCTCAAGCAGAGCAGATGATGTGCTGCAGTCAGCCCTATAATGATGTGTGGGTCTATTGAATGAGTGTATAATCATGTATCTATCCAAATTGGTGAATTAACTGCGGCGTGTGCAGAAGGTTTTCTAGATTGTATTGTAGATTGCATAGTCGGTCGTTCGAAGATTCAATGATTTAATGACATTTAGGATAATTACTTATCTCACGTAACTGTTAGGTTTAATACTTAAATTTAAAATTACAATAAAAAAATAAAATTACATCTTTTTATGTCCTTTGTTAATTTACGACCGAAATTGACCAACATTGCTTAAAAACTCTGAATGGCAAAGGAGGACTCCACGAGCGAAGGAGGAGTTGCACAAGTGAAGGAGGAGTTGCACGAGCGAAGGAGGAGTTGCACGAGCGAAGGAGGAGTTGCACAAGTGAAGGAGGAGTTGCACAAGCGAAGGAGGAGTTGCACGAGCGAAGGAGGAGTTGCACAAGTGAAGGAGGAGTTGCACGAGCGAAGGAGGAGTTGCACGAGCGAAGGAGGAGTTGCACGAGCGAAGGAGGAGTTGCACAAGTGTAGGAGGAGTTGCACAAGCGAAGGAGGAGTTGCACGAGCGAAGGAGGAGTTGCACGAGCGAAGGAGGAGTTGCATGAGCGAAGGAGGAGTTGCACAAGTGAAGGAGGAGTTGCACGAGTGAAGGAGGAGTTGCACGAGTGAAGGAGAAGTTGCACAAGTTAAGGAGGAGTTGCACGAGCGAAGGAGGAGTTGCACGAGCGAAGGAGGAGTTGCACAAGTGAAGGAGGAGTTGCACGAGCGAAGGAGGAGTTGCACAAGTTAAGGAGGAGTTGCACGAGCGAAGTCAGAGGTGAGAAGGTGTGACACTATGAGTACCCATATGAATAATACTGATGCTGTGACTACACCAGCTTCTGTGAGGACAGCTGCATTACAACACAAACCCGGGTGCGCTATAATAACAACAAACCCTGGTTCACAGCTAAACACAGACGGCTGCGCACAGACAAGAAGGACCAGTCAAGAGCGACGGCAGAAATAAATTCAGGGAGGCAAAATACAGATTTGGGAAAGCATTAAGAGAGACTAAGGGCCTGTATGGAGAGAAGTGGAAAGAACAGCTCTCAGCGATTGATACAGCTGCAGTCTGGAGGGGAATCAAATGAATTACAAATGCAAATCACCCCAGGATACCGTCTATCTGCAGCTTGCCAACAACCTGAACAAGTTATACTGCCGATTAGAAAAACTAAGAATCAGTCCTGCCATGATTCCCCGTCCAGTGGTGTCCGACCACCAACAGCAGACCGTCCCCATCAGGGTCAATCAACCATCATCCCAGTCCCCAAGTAACACAGGATAAATGACTACAGACCAGTCGCCCTGACCTCTGTGGCAATGAAGTCCTTTGAGTACCTGGTCATGTCCCACCTCAAGTCCCTCACGGACCCAGTAATAGACCCAGTGCAGTTCGCCTACAGAGCAAATAGGTCCGTGGATGACACATGAACATGGCTTTCCACTTCATCCTCCATATTCACCGGAGTCCGCCTACAGGGGGAGATTGACCATCTGGAGTCCTGGCGCAGCCTGAACAACTTGGAGCTCAACGCTCAAAAGACAGCGGAGATGAGAGTGGACTTGAGGAAAAGTATCGTCAGTATCGGCACTGACACATAAAACCTCACTGGACATATGTGAACTATAACTATACATTGCTCTGTTTGCTCTGTTCGTTTATGTTTAGAATGTGTGTTTTAAAGGTTGCAGCTAGGTGTCAGTACACATTTCTTGTCCTGTGTAAACTTACTTAGCGAAATTAACCTGATTCTGAAAGGGTTCTGTATAAACTACCGTAGAAATGGCATTGTTTTCATTGGAAACAAACACGACAAAAGTGTTTAAATAGGGCATCGATCAATGTATATATTTCACTGTGATGCTCTTAGGGGTTTCAGGTTGAGTGTCTGTAAAGGCCTTTGTAACAACTGCTGATGTAAAAACTGCTTTATGGATTAAATGTTATTGATTGATGAGAATTAAAACCCTTCTATATATCTTACAGTGCACCAGGGGTCTGGGAAATGTAAACTCAGACTGTGTTGTTTTTACCTGCACATTACATTTGTGGCGTGTTCTCACAGAACCACTAATAAAGACACAATCCGGACGGTGGGAGAAAATGCCCCAGTGTCTTTTGGGAAATCAGGGTCTTAATTAAACAGGCCTGCTGTGTCACCACACACAAGCTGTGTCTGTGAATGTGAAGGTGTGTGTGGGAATGTGTGTGTGTGTGTGTGTGTGTGTGTGTGGGCATGTGTGTGGGCGTGTGTGTGTGGGCATGTGTGTGTGGGCATGTGTGTGTGTGTGGGCATGTGTGTGTGTGTGGGCATGTGTGTGTGTGTGTGTGTGTGTGGGCATGTGTGTGTGTGTGTGTGTGGGCATATGTGTGTGTGTGGGCATGTGTGTGTGTGTGTGTGTGGGCATGTGTGTGTGTGTGTGTGTGTGGGCATGTGTGTGTGTGTGTGCATGTGTGTGTGTGTGTGGGCATGTGTGTGTGTGTGTGTGTGTGGGCATGTGTGCGTGTGTGTGGGCATGTGTGTGTGTGTGTGTGTGTGCATGTGTGTGTGTGTGTATTACAGGTCCTACTCATTATCCTGCTTATTGATTTCCTAAAATCAAATCCACAAACACAGATACAGTTATGAACTACAATAGATATAAAAAGTCTACACACCCCAGGTTTTTGTGATATGAAAAATGAGGTAAAGTCAAGATAAATCGTGTCAGAACTAATTTGACCTATAACGTGAACAATTCAATTGACTAACAAACTTAAATATTTAATGGGGAGAAATTACAAATTAAAACCTTCCAATAACCTGGTTGTGTGCGCCACTAAGCTACACAACAGAGATGGGACAAACGTAACTCCATATCGGATCAGAATACTCTCCTCCTGACGCAACTAGACTCATGGGCGTTAACTTTACACAGTTGAGGGTTAAAGGTCAGACAAAAGCCTCAGCCCATCAGAGAACGTGAGGAAGGATGGAGGAGACTTGAACCCAACCACATCCTCCAGTAAGACTGCTTCTGGAGTCTGGTCCAGAGACAGTGACATTATTCTCCAGATACAGTTATGAACTACAATAGATATAAAAAGTCTACACACCCCAGGTTTTTGTGATATGAAAAATGAGGTAAAGTCAAGATAAATCGTGTCAGAACTAATTTGACCTATAACGTGAACAATTCAATTGACTAACAAACTTAAATATTTAATGGGGAGAAATTACAAATTAAAACCTTCCAATAACCTGGTTGTGTGCGCCACTAAGCTACACAACATAGATGGGACAAACGTAACTCCATATCGGATCAGAATACTCTCCTCCTGACGCAACTAGACTCATGGGCGTTAACTTTACACAGTTGAGGGTTAAAGGTCAGACAAAAGCCTCAGCCCATCAGAGAACGTGAGGAAGGATGGAGGAGACTTGAACCCAACCACATCCTCCAGTAAGACTGCTTCTGGAGTCTGGTCCAGAGACAGTGACATTATTCTCCACCAGCTGAAATGCAAAGCAACATGGCCAGATCTACGGCAACCTCAGATGTGTTCGCTGAGGAGATGAGATATTTCTCCAGCGGTGGATGAGACAACGGGGCACTCCACATATATGACCAGCGCCAGCAGTCTGGTTTTTACCCAGCAGCCAGTGGGACAAGAGGTGAAGGACACAGCGTCAGGGTACTGGGGGCAGAATACAGAAACTATGCCAACAATGCAGACCACCTAAGTGTGCCCACTCCCCAGCCAACATATGTGAAAAAAACTGAGATGGGGAGGGGTAAGAGGCGGTAATTCTACTCGCCAACACGCACGCACACACACAAGCGCACACACACACACGCACACAGAGCTCGCAACTTGATGGCCGCCTGTCCCCTGAACGCCCAAGGAGAAAAAGACAAATGAATGAAATACCGAAAATATACAGTGCCCAAGGTGGACGAGGTGTATGGGATGAGGGAGTGGGGGAGGGGGTTAGGGGGGGAACAAAGGACGACACTGAAAAGAGGAGCTGTAATACAACATCAATATTCTCTGAGTAGAAGGTGAGACAGTCAAGAGGAAGATCTCTCATGGTGTGTGTGTGTGATGTCTGGACAGAGCAGGGTGTGTGTGTGTGTGTGTGTGTGTGTGCGTGTGTGATGTCTGGACAGAGCAGGGTGTGTGTGTGTGTGTGATGTCTGGACAGAGCAGGGTGTGTGTGTGTGTGTGTGTGTGTGTGTGCGTGCGTGTGTGATGTCTGGACAGAGCAGGGTGTGTGTGTGTGTGTGTGTGTGTGTGTGATGTCTGGACAGAGCAGGGTGTGTGTGTGTGTGTGTGTGCGTGTGTGTGTGTGTGTGATGTCTGGACAGAGCAGGGTGTGTGTGTGTGTGTGTGTGCGTGTGTGTGTGTGTGTGTGTGCGTGACACGTCTGGAGCTACTTGTGTGTGTTTCTGATGTCTGACAGCCCAAAGGCCTACTTCAACAAGGACACAATAAAACATAAAGAGTAAAATGAAGGAAATTATACGAGAGGAGCCAAGAGCAGAAGAAATGAGAAAGGAGAGGAGAAGAAATGAGCGAGGGGAGCGGAGGAGGAGGAAGAGTTGAAGAAGGGAAGAAAGGAGGGACGGGAGAAGAGAAGGAGGGAAGGGAGAAGAGGAGAAATTAGAGGTAATCGGAGAAGAAATGAGGGGAGCAGAGGAGAAGGAAGGCGAGGAGAAGAGAAGAAAACAGGGAATTAGAGAAGAGAAGAGGGGAAGAAATGAGGAGGTGGAGAAGAGGACAATAAAGACATGGGGGTGGTGAGTGAGATGGGTGAAGGTTTTCTCTTAAAGGACGTGTGCAACAAAATATCACAGCGTTCATTCAGACTAGATGATATAAGGGTTATGGTTAGGGTACGCTAGCCATTATGACAGGATGATATAAGGGTTATGGTTAGGGTACGCTAGCCATTATGACAGGATGATATAAGGGTTATGTTTAGGGTACGCTAGCCATTATGACAGGATGATATAAGGGTTATGTTTAGGGTACGCTAGCCATTATGACAGGATGATATAAGGGTTATGGTTAGGGTACGCTAGCCATTATGACAGGATGATATAAGGTTTATGGTTAGGGTACGCTAGCCATTATGACAGGATGATATAAGGGTTATGGTTAGGGTACGCTAGCCATTATGACAGGATGATATAAGGGTTATGGTTAGGGTACGCTAGCCATTATGACAGGATGATATAAGGGTTAGGGTACGCTAGCCATTATGACAGGATGATATAAGGGTTAGGGTACGCTAGCCATTATGACAGGATGATATAAGGGTTATGGTTAGGGTACGCTAGCCATTATGACAGGATGATATAAGGGTTATGGTTAGGGTACGCTAGTCATTATGACAGGATGATATAAGGGTTATGGTTAGGGTACGCTAGCCATTATGACAGGATGATATAAGGGTTATGGTTAGGGTACGCTAGCCATTATGACAGGATGATATAAGGGTTAGGGTACGCTAGCCATTATGACAGGATGATATAAGGGTTAGGGTACGCTAGCCATTATGACAGGATGATATAAGGGTTAGGGTTAGGGTACGCTAGCCATTATGACTGGATGATATAAGGGTTATGGTTAGGGTACGCTAGCCATTATGACAGGATGATATAAGGGTTATGGTTAGGGTACGCTAGCCATTATGACAGGATGATATAAGGGTTAGGGTACGCTAGCCATTATGACAGGATGATATAAGGGTTATGTTTAGGGTACGCTAGCCATTATGACAGGATGATATAAGGGTTATGGTTAGGGTACGCTAGCCATTATGACAGGATGATATAAGGGTTATGGTTAGGGTACGCTAGCCATTATGACAGGATGATATAAGGGTTAGGGTTAGGGTACGCTAGCCATTATGACAGGATGATATAAGGGTTATGTTTAGGGTACGCTAGCCATTATGACAGGATGATATAAGGGTTATGGTTAGGGTACGCTAGCCATTATGACAGGATGATATAAGGGTTATGGTTAGGGTACGCTAGCCATTATGACAGGATGATATAAGGGTTATGGTTAGGGTACGCTAGCCATTATGACAGGATGATATAAGGGTTATGGTTAGGGTACGCTAGCCATTATGACAGGATGATATAAGGGTTATGGTTAGGGTACGCTAGCCATTATGACAGGATGATATAAGGGTTAGGGTACGCTAGCCATTATGACAGGATGATATAAGGGTTATGGTTAGGGTACGCTAGCCATTATGACAGGATGATATAAGGGTTATGGTTAGGGTACGCTAGTCATTATGACAGGATGATATAAGGGTTAGGGTTAGGGTACGCTAGCCATTATGACAGGATGATATAAGGGTTATGGTTAGGGTACGCTAGCCATTATGACAGGATGATATAAGGGTTATGGTTAGGGTACGCTAGCCATTATGACAGGATGAAATAAGGGTTATGGTTAGGGTACGCTAGTCATTATGACAGGATGATATAAGGGTTAGGGTTAGGGTACGCTAGCCATTATGACAGGATGATATAAGGGTTATGGTTAGGGTACGCTAGCCATTATGACAGGATGATATAAGGGTTATGGTTAGGGTACGCTAGCCATTATGACAGGATGATATAAGGGTTATGGTTAGGGTACGCTAGTCATTATGACAGGATGATATAAGGGTTAGGGTTAGGGTACGCTAGCCATTATGACAGGATGATATAAGGGTTATGGTTAGGGTACGCTAGCCATTATGACAGGATGATATAAGGGTTATGGTTAGGGTACGCTAGCCATTATGACAGGATGATATAAGGGTTATGGTTAGGGTACGCTAGTCATTATGACAGGATGATATAAGGGTTAGGGTACGCTAGCCATTATGACAGGATGATATAAGGGTTATGGTTAGGGTACGCTAGCCATTATGACAGGATGATATAAGGGTTATGGTTAGGGTACGCTAGCCATTATGACAGGATGATATAAGGGTTATGGTTAGGGTACGCTAGCCATTATGACAGGATGATATAAGGGTTATGGTTAGGGTACGCTAGCCATTATGACAGGATGATATAAGGGTTATGGTTAGGGTACACTAGCCATTATGACAGGATGATATAAGGGTTATGGTTAGGGTACGCTAGTCATTATGACAGGATGATATAAGGGTTATGGTTAGGGTACACTAGCCATTATGACAGGATGATATAAGGGTTATGGTTAGGGTACGCTAGCCATTATGACAGGATGATATAAGGGTTATGGTTAGGGTACGCTAGCCATTATGACAGGATGATATAAGGGTTATGGTTAGGCACGCTAGCCATTATGACAGGATGATATAAGGGTTATGGTTAGGGTACGCTAGCCATTATGACAGGATGATATAAGGGTTATGGTTAGGGTACGCTAGCCATTATGACAGGATGATATAAGGGTTATGGTTAGGGTACGCTAGCCATTATGACAGGATGATATAAGGGTTATGGTTAGGGTACGCTAGCCATTATGACAGGATGATATAAGGGTTATGGTTAGGGTACGCTAGCCATTATGACAGGATGATATAAGGGTTAGGGTTATACTGTATCTACAGGGCCTTCAGAAATCATTCAGAACAACTAATATCTCCCCTCCAAAAACCTTAACTAATAATAAATGACGTTAACCTACATACACCCTCTATAAAACCTAAGAGAGACCACTATTGTGCCAATCTCGTCAAAGTGGCATCACCGATTGTCACAGTCAATTATTGTAATTGGCCATAAACGTGATCGGAAAAAGCGGTTATTGTACTGTCACTCAGAGTACTTATCAAAGCAATTTTGATTCTCCTTCACTCACTCACACACTCACATATTGCTATAGTTTAAAAACCCAGAAAGGTCATATAGAAAATTAAAATTACAAAACATGAAAATAAATTCTGTGTGGCTTCCAGCTACCTTCAGTGTCTCACCCTCCTGAGAAGGGCAAAACGTTTCTCATCAAACACTTATCCTGTGTCGAAAGCGTTTCATGGAGGTCATGGAGAAACCGAAGAACAATATAGCTGACTAACAACATGCATATTTGAATATGACTGTGCAGCACTGTACAGAAAGTTGAACCCTAAGAAGAGCGAGGAATTGGTTGCCCTGACGAGTTCATGTCTGGGGTGTTGGGAAGAGAGAGAGTTGTGATAGTTTGCTAAAAAAACAACAACACCGATTAATGCAGATAATTCCAAATCAAGAATGTGCATTATAACTAATACAACAAGTTTTTGACTAATAATAACTTTTTAATGACTGGCTATCAAAATACATAAATGAGACTTCTTGCGCCTGTCAACTAGATTTGCACAATTCCCCCCATTTTCTCTGTAGATCCTCTAAAGCTCAGGTCAGATTGGATGGGTAGCTTTGGTAAGCAGCGTTACCCAGGTCACCACATATATGTTCAACAGGGGTCTTGCCTGGGCTTTGTCACTCCAGCACTGTCTCAGCTGTGTGCTTCGGGACGTTGTCATGCAGAAAGGTGAATTTTTTACAGTCTGTTTTTTGCACGGTTTCATTCTTCACTCAATCTTTAAGTCAGCCAGTCCCTGCCGCTGAGAAGCATCCCCGTAGCATGATGCTTCCATCACCATGCTTCACAGAAAAGGATGGTACTGGCTAGGTGACGAGCGGTACCTACTTGTTGCCATTAGTTAGAAGTTGGTCTCATTGGATTTCGTCTATTGACTCGACCATAAAGGCCTGATTGATATGGTGCTGCAGAAATGGTTGTACTTCTGGCAGGTTCCCCATCTCTGCAGATAGACTGGGAGTGGCAACCGGCCTCCTAAGTATCTCATCCCTTGGCCTGTTTTAAATTTAGGACAATGTTGTTGTAATTCACATATCGTTCACATTGGGGACAAATTCCTTTAACTATAACAGAGTGGATAGTAGCCCCTAGTGGCCAATTGTCAAGTTTCTAGATGTAACACTGACAAACGCTTGTTTTTGAAGTTGATCTGCCTTGAAGCTTTTGGTGCATGCATGTGTGTGTGTGTGTGTGTGTGTGTGTGTGTGTGTGTGTGTGTACGTGCGTGCATATATGTTTGCATGTGTATTCGTTTCAGCTTGGAGAGTCCAAAGTGCCTGGAGCAAGAAGACAAACAACATCACATATGAATGACTTGGTAGAGGAGACAGGCGTGTTCCTGGCATGTGTGTGAACACGTGTGTGTGTTTGTGTGTGAGTTTTGAGAGCAGATAGCCAGGCAGAGTTCCCCTGGCAGGCGTGCTAGGTCTCAGAAATAAAATATTGGCTCTTTCTGCCGGCTTGAAGGACATTCAGGAACATTATGTTGGCACACTGTTGGAAAGAAGTCACAAACAACGTTGATGACCATCAACATATTCAGACAGGGAAACATTTAGACTAGTCCTAGAACCAGAACATGCCTCTGGGCTTCCAAATCCCATATCTCCCTGGGCCCCCTCTCCTCCTGTCAACACCCTCCACACCCACCTCAACCGGTCACGTGGGGGAGGCCAATACAGCATTCCACCCCCCCACACCTGGTCACGTGGGTAAGCCCAAAACACCACTGCAGATATTTTCCTTTTCATGATGTATTGAACATTTCACAACGTCCCTGCAGTCTGTCACTAGGTAGGCAAGCACACTTCAAATGGCCAAACCCCCCCGCACTCACTCACTCACTCTCTCACTCTCTCTTTTTCCTCTCACTATCTCTTTTTCCTCACACTCTATCTTGCTCTCTCTGCACATTGCCTATTCTATTCCACTATCCACTTTACACATCTGCATCTTTATCTCTCCATCGACACGGAGATGGAGAGAGAGATTGAAAAAGAAACCTTATGAAAATTGTTCCTGTGTGTGTGTGTGTGTGTGTGTGTACATGTGTGTGTGGGTGTGGTGTGTGTGTGTGTGTACATGTGTGTGTGGGTTGTGATGTGTGTGTGTACATGTGTGTGTGGGTTGTGGTGTGTGTGTGTGTGTGTGTACATGTGTGTGTGGGTTGTGATGTGTGTGTGTACATGTGTGTGTGGGTTGTGGTGTGTGTGTACGGGTTGTGGTCTACTACACTATATTACACAATACATTTCCAACAACAACAAAGCAAACAACACCATCACAGTGATCTCTCACTCATATTTGGGTAAAATTCTGATTAACTTCAGTTGTTCATAAAAGTCCATGGAGTGATTTTACCCAACATGCCATTTTTTTCCTCAGTCCCAGATGGAAATTGTAATTTTTAGCATTATCCAAAATCATTGCCAGCTGAAACAAAAAAGTATACTTCTTGCTAAATTCAGTAATCTGCCAAACTAGCATAATTCTTTACAACATGTACATGAACTGAGGTTGCCACACCCTGGTCGACTGTGGACTTCCGCAGTGTGTCTTCATCGAGGAAAATGCCACAATCATGTTTTGTTTGCAAGAAAAGGTACAGGATCAGGTTTTAATATACTAAGCATGAATTGTGTAAACTGAACTAAAACAAAGCATTCCCACATATCAGTAACAATAACGAATTTCAAATGCTGACCTGCGCATAAGTTGTTGACCAATAAATGAACTGTAGCATTTTTCCAAATCTAATCTCATTAATCCTCTGTGATGTTTCAGAAAAAAACACATGCGGTTTGAAGAAAAAAAAGCGGCTGGTATCTCAATTAGTGATCTGTTTTACAATTTGGTCAGCATTCTAAAATGTTTAATATTCATTTATTATTTGCCCGTCTGTTTTTCTTTAGAGAAAAGAGGGGAGACAAGACGATTAAAAAGAAGCTGGGCTGTGCAAAATAACGGTCAGCGTTTTCTCCTGGCAGCAGTATATTTTCTTCTGGCAGTAGTATATTTTCTCCTGACAGCAGTATATTTTCTCCTGGCAGTAGTATATTTTCTCCTGGCAGCAGTATATTTTCTCCTGGCAGCAGTATATTATCTTCTGGCAGCAGTATATTTTCTCCTGGCAGCAGTATATTTTCTCCTGGCAGCAGTATATTTTCTTCTGGCAGCAGTATATTTTCTTCTAGCAGCAGTATATTTTCTCCTGGCAGCAGTATATTTTCTCCTGGCAGCAGTATATTTTCTCCTGGCAGCAGTATATTTTCTCCTGGCAGCAGTATATTTTCTTCTGGCAAGCAGTATATTTTCTTCTGGCAGCAGTATATTTTCTCCTGGCAGCAGTATATTTTCTCCTGGCAGCAGTATATTTTCTCCTGGCAGCAGTATATTTTCTCCTGGCAGCAGTATATTTTCTCCTGGCAGCAGTATATTTTCTCCTGGCAGCAGTATATTTTCTCCTGGCAGCAGTATATTTTCTCCTGGCAGCAGTATATTTTCTCCTGGCAGCAGTATATTTTCTCCTGGCAGCAGTATATTTTCTCCTGGCAGCAGTATATTTTTCCCTGGCAGCAGTATATTTTCTCCCTGGCAGCAGTATATTTTCTTCTGGCAGCATTATATTTTCTTCTTGCAGTAGTATATTTTCTCCTGGCAGCAGTATATTTTCTTCTGGCAGTAGTATATTTTCTCCTGGCAGCAGTATATTTTCTCCTGGCAGCAGTATATTTGCTTCTGGCAGTAGTATATTTTCTCCTGGCAGCAGTATATTTTCTCCTGGCAGCAGTATATTTTCTCCTGGCAGCAGTATATTTTCTTCTGGCAGCATTATATTTTCTTCTTGCAGTAGTATATTTTCTTCTTGCAGTAGTATATTTTCTCCTGGCAGCAGTATATTTTCTTCTGGCAGTAGTATATTTTCTCCTGGCAGCAGTATATTTTCTCCTGGCAGCAGTATATTTTCTTCTGGCAGTAGTATATTTTCTCCTGGCAGCAGTATATTTTCTCCTGGCAGCAGTATATTTTCTTCCGGCAGCATTATATTTTCTTCTTTCAGTTGTATATTTTCTTCTTGCAGTAGTATATTTTCTCCTGGCAGCAGTATATTTTCTCCTGGCAGCAGTATATTTTCTTCTGGCAGTAGTATATTTTCTCCTGGCAGCAGTATATTTTCTCCTGGCAGCAGTATATTTTCTCCTGGCAGCAGTATATTTTCTTCTGGCAGCAGTATATTTTCTTCTGGCAGCAGTATATTTTCTTCTAGCAATAGTATATTTTCTCCTGGCAGCAGTATATTTTCTCCTGGCAGTAGTATATTTTCAGTTCAGTAATGCCTCGACTCCACCATTTGGTCTGTTCATAAAACGAAAAACTAAAATCCTTTTACAATAATCCCGTGGTTGTTTAAGATATCTGTCCGAATTCTGTCACACATGAACCCGTCCCAGTTTCTGTTACTGTGTGAAAGTGCCAAATGTGTTTCTGGACATATTTTCCCGCTCTGTATTTGCCTTTATCTGTTAGCTTCTGTCTGATGCGATTTGATTTAAGTGCCTGTACCTGCGTTGATAACATCGTAGTGAACATATTTGTTAAATACGCTGAGCAGGAAGTTACTACAGATGGGACACAGAAATCCATGGTTCCCTTTCAAACTTCAGCCACCAACGCCAGCAAGAAATAGAGAAATCAATGGAAGTAATCAGAGAGAGTGAGACCAGAGGTACGGACCAGAGGAACTGAACGTGGATTAACGCAAACAGGAAGGGCGCTCCCCCTTAAAAAGTGATGAGACCATCAAAAACCCGGCAGAAATTCAGGTTCCCTGGTTTCCAAGTCCTGGCTGAATAAACTCGGTCCGCACACAGTCAGACAGTTGTAAAAAGCCTGTCAGCGCTTATGTCCCCTAGATGTCCCAGGTCTAAATCACTACTCAATTAGGTGGTTGCCATTGGGAAAAAAGAAGAGGAACTGGCCTTCATGTCCAGTACTGAGTGTCAAAGCCCTTTATAACGAATGTCGAGTAGAAGAATGATTATACACTGGTGAGCCAAAACGTTATGACCACATGGTGTCATAGATCGGACTGGTTGGTCCAGCTCATCCCACATATATGCTCAATCGGATTGAGATCCGGGGAATTTGGGAAACACCTTGAACTCTTCATCATGTTCCTCAAACCATTCTAGAAGTGTGGCCGGGCACATAATCCTGCACCTTCTATCGATTCAGACCAGACGGAATAGCCTGTGTTGCTCTCACACATTGCTGAGCCTTTGGCGCCGGACTCCCTGTCACCAGTTTGTGGTTTGTCCCTCCTCGGACCGCCGTCCGTTGGTACACAATGTAATTCGCTTTACCTGTGAGTAGCCTTAATGTTTTGGCTCATCAGCGCACACACAACTTATCAAAATTCTGGAATTCCACAACCCACGGAAGGTCAATTCTTAAACCTTCCATAACAGCCTCCTATACCAGCTGGTCTTGGTGCTTTATTCACAAACCCAAACAAAGACCCAGCAGAACAATACTAAACCCCAGCAAATGGAATAATGAAGAGAACAATTTCACACACTGGAAAAAATCAGTAACAAAACAAAGAGGCTGGGACAGCATTAACACACTGTACGCTAACGCCATAGCAGACATGCTAAAAGTGCCGCACTGTGGTATGCTAACGCCATAGCAGACATGCTGAAAGTGCCGCACTGTGGTATGCTAACGCCATAGCAGACATGCTAAAAGTGCTGCACTGTAGTATGCTAACGCCATAGCAGACATGCTGAAAGTGCCGCACTGTGGTACGCTAACGCCATAGCAGACATGCTAAAAGTGCCGCACTGTGGTACGCTAACGCCATAGCAGACATGCTAAAAGTGCTGCACTGTAGTATGCTAACGCCATAGCAGACATGCTAAAAGTGCCGCACTGTGGTACGCTAACGCCATAGCAGACATGCTAATGTGCTGCACTGTGGTACGCTAACACCATAGCAGACATGCTAAAAGTGCCGCACTGTGGTACGCTAACGCCATAGCAGACATGCTAATGTGCTGCACTGTGGTACGCTAACACCATAGCAGACATGCTAAAACTTCTGCACTGTGGTACGCTAACACCATAGCAGACATGCTAAAACTTCTGCACTGTGGTGGCTAACGCCATAGCAGGCATGCTAAAAGTGCGAAACTTTGTATTCTTTTTTCTCATATGCATCCTACAACTATTTTACATTGTTTTGAAAAATGTTTACAGCTAACAATAGGACGTCACAAATGGCAATTTATTCCTCAATATTGCTCTTCTCTACTTGTTTTGGCAATACGAACAACGGATTCCCTTGTCAATAAACCCCCTTCAGTAAAAGGAGAGAAAAATACAGAAGAGACAGTGAAGGAGACAACGACTAAAAGGCTGTCTGGTCCGCCGGGAAACTAAACTACTCAGCCATGTAGAAGCAGCAGGGTGGAGAGATAAATATGAGGAAGATAGGAAGGAAGGGATGTGGAGGATAGGAAGTTAAGGATGAGGAGGTTAGGAAAGAAGGGATGTCGAGGATAGGAAGTTAAGGATGAGGAGGTTAGGAAGGAAGGGATGTGGAGGATAGGAAGTTAAGGATGAGGAGGATAGGAAGTTAAGGATGAGGAGGTTAGGAAGGAAGGGATGTGGAGGATAGGAAGTTAAGGATGAGGAGGATAGGAAGTTAAGGATGAGGAGGATAGGAAGGAAGGGATGTGGAGGATAGGAAGTTAATGATGAGGATAGGAAGGAAGGGATGTGGAGGATAGGAAGTTAAGGATGAGGAGGATAGGAAGTTAAGGATGAGGAGGATAGGAAGGAAGGGATGTGGAGGATAGGAAGTTAATGATGTGGAGGATAGGAAGTTAATGATGAGGAGGATAGCAAGGAAGGGATGAGGAGGATAGGAAGTTAATGATGAGGATAGGAAGGAAGGGATGTGGAGGATAGGAAGTTAAGGATGAGGAGGATAGGAAGGAAGGGATGTGGAGGATAGGAAGTTAATGATGAGGAGGATAGGAAGGAAGGGATGTGGAGGATAGGAAGTTAAGGATGAGGAGGATAGGAAGTTAATGATGAGGATAGGAAGGAAGGGATGTGGAGGATAGGAAGTTAAGGATGAGGAGGATAGGAAGTTAATGATGAGGATAGGAAGTTCATGATGAGGAGGATAGGAAGTTCATGATGAGGATAGGAAGTTAAGAATGTGGAGGATAGGAAGGAAGGGATGTGGAGAGTGGAGGATATAAGGAGGTTGAGATGAGAGGGGAAAGAGAGACAGACAGAGATAGACGGAGTGACAATGAGAGAAAGGTGCTGTTTCGAGGCATCAAGCTGCTTTTTTCCTGCCACAGAGGGAGTAGAGAAGAGAGGAGACGGAGGGGAGTTTGGGAGAGATCGATTCCCTGCTCCCTCATCCCTCGATAAAAATTGCCACCCTTCAAACCAATGAGGACTCACATTATCTGTTTGCAGATTGAACCATCTTTAGCACTATCTCCTCCTGTCAATCACTCTCTCTCCCCTCATCTCCCCTCATCTTCCCTCTGCTCCTCTCTTCCCCTCATCGTCTTTCTCCTCCTCTCTTCATTTTCTTCCATGCGTGACCATGTAATCCAGTTGGAGACTTCCCCGGGTCTTCCCCTCTCCTGATCCCTCTCTCCTCCAGTGTTGTGTGATGAACGCTGTGACCATGCCCAGAGGGAGGGAGGGAGAGATGGAGTGGGAGGAGGAGAGGGGGAGAAGGGAAAAGGGGCAGAATAGTGGGCTGCTGTCTCCTTCCCCCCATCTCTCTTCCCCCTCCCCTCCATCTCTCTTCCCCCTCCCCTCCATCTCTCTCTTCCCCCCCCCTCCATCTCTCTTCCCCCTCCCCTCCATCTCTCTCTTTCCCCCCATCTCTTTCTTCCCCCTCCCCTCCATCTCTCTTCCACCTCCCCTCCATCTCGCCCCCCCCCTCCCCTCCATCTCTCCTTCCCCTCTGATCTGAGCACCTCTTCCTCATTCTTTGTTTCAGTTTCTTCTCCTTTTCTCCTCATCTCTTTTTCTCCTTTCTTCACAGACCTAGTCTGCGTTGTAAACCCTGGTCACTGCCTCTAACGTTCACTTTATTCTATCAGTTTATTCTTCTGAGTATATTCTTCTCTATCTCAGCCCTTCCTCTCCTCTATCTCAGCCCTTCCTCTCCTCTATCTCAGCCCTTCCTCTCCTCTATCTCAGCCCTTCCTCTCCATTATCTCATTCCCCCATCTGTGACATCTTTATTTTTAGCTTATGTCATTCTGTCGTTCTGTCATTCTGTCAGTCTACACAGTGAGTTTTGGGTGCTGACCTGGTTTTCCAGCACCTTGTATGTATCTAGAATTGCACGCTATTCCCTATAGAGCGCACTACTTTTAATTACTACTAGGTAAAGACTGTGCCCCGTATAGTAAACAGGGTGACATTTGTGGAGCAGGCAGAGAGACAGCTCCCATGTGGATGCAATATCAAGTCCTAGGCCACTCCCCTAAAGCCACAGGTGGTCATCATAGGGGCGTGGCTGGTGAAAAAATACATTAATTTGCTTCAACTTAGTCCCTAGTAAGTCATCAAAAGCAACTAGGACTTATTTTATTACTAGTAACTATTCGACTTCATTTTTGATAGTGAAAATTATATTCCGACCAATGATTTTTTTGAACTTCAATAATGACAAGTAAACAATGACAATCATCAGCTAATTATTCAAAACGTTCCACTGCTGGTTAGACGGTCAGTGGCGAATAAGGAAAATCCCTCGTCAGAGAGTGCCCTCTGTATGGGAGAAAATCCGGATATTTGCATTTAAATATATTGTTTTTGAACACAACAAAACATGTTTCGTTAGGTTTCAAGTCAAGCAAACCAGCTAAGAAGGTTGGCTTCTAAGCTCCGGTTATGTAAACGGACTCAAGCTGCGCAAACACCACACACATTTGACACATGTCAACGCATGCGGCTCAATTTCCAACGGAGAATTCTAATGTTTCAACAGAGGCTCGTGGTTCCACTTCCGAACGGTCTCCATGGAAATAGATGAGGCGTAACGTACAGAGAGTGAATTGGCATGATGTGTGTACCCTACACAGTGTGTACCAGGCTGTGTAAATGGCTACTCTACCTGCGGTGGGAAAGTTCTGGGGGAGTGGCTAATGTTTATGCATTAGGTTAATTTGAATATAGAGTAGACATTGTTGCTAGGCAACCTGCAGCAGGAAACTTCTTTCTCCTAAAAAATATATAGAAAGTCGCTTGATTTTTTTTATGCCATGTCACTAGTGGGAACCTTTAGTTCACACCCCGGGTGTTTCAGTGGGGTGCACGCATTATTTCCGGTGAGTTTGTTTTTATTGGGCACAGCTGTTATTAGTTTTGGTGATTAGATAGGCTATTTTAGTTCGCTATGGATATAGGCATTTTCTTGTCATTAATTTAATGTCATGTTCGATGTAGGTGAGTGTTCAGTTCCATGTTGGCGAGTTTTAGGTTCATACCCCACAGCCCCCACACCCCACAGCCCATACCCCACAGCCTAGAGCCCATACCCCACAGCCTACAGCCCACACTCGACACCCTACAGCCCATACCCTACAGCCCACACTCCGCACCCTACAGCCCATACCCCACACCCTACAGCCCATACCCCACACCCTACAGCCCACACTCCACACCCTACAGCCCACACTCCACAGCCTACAGCCCACACTCCACACCCTACATCCCACACTCCACACCCTACAGCCCATACCCCACACCCTACAGCCCACACTCCACACCCTACAGCCCATACCCCACAGCCTACAGCCCATACCCCACACCCTACAGCCCATACCCCACACCCTACAGCCCATACCCCACAGCCTACAGTCCATACCCCACACCCTACAGCCCATACCCCAAACCCTACAGCACACACTCCACGCCCATACCCCACACCCTACAGCCCACACTCCACACCCTACAGCCCACACTCCGCACCCTACAGCCCATACCCCACACCCTACAGCCCACACTCCACACCCTACAGCCCATACCCCACAGCCTACAGCCCATACCCCACACCCTACAGCCCACACTCCACACGTTACAGCCCACATCCTACAGCCCATACCCCACACGCTACAGCCCACACTCCACACGTTACAGCCCACATCCTACAGCCCATACCCCACACCCTACAGCCCACACTCCACACCCTACAGCCCATACCCCACAGCCTACAGCCCATACCCCACACCCTACAGCCCATACCCCACACGCTACAGCCCACACTCCACACGTTACAGCCCACATCCTAAAGCCCATACCCCACACCCTACAGCCCACAATCCACGCCCTCCAGCCCACACCCTACATCCCACACTCCACACCCTACATCCCACACTCCACACCCTACATCCCACACTCCACAGCCTACAGCCCACACGCTACATCCCACACTCCACACCCTACAGCCCACACTCCACACCCTACAGCCCATACCCCACACCCTACATCCCACACTCCACAGCCTACAGCCCACACGCTACATCCCACACTCCACACCCTACATCCCACACTCCACACCCTACATCCCACACTCCACACCCTACATCCCACACTCCACAGCCTACAGCCCACACCCTACAGCCCACACTCCACACCCTACATCCCACACTCCACAGCCTACAGCCCACAGCCTACAGCCCACACTCCACACCCTACATCCCACACTCCACACCCTACATCCCACACTCCACATCCCACACTCCACAGCCTACAGCCCACACGCTACATCCCACACTCCACACCCTACATCCCACACTCCACAGCCTACAGCCCACACGCTACATCCCACACTCCACACCCTACAGCCCACACTCCACACCCTACAGCCCATACCCCACACCCTACATCCCACACTCCACAGCCTACAGCCCACACGCTACATCCCACACTCCACACCCTACATCCCACACTCCACACCCTACATCCCACACTCCACACCCTACATCCCACACTCCACAGCCTACAGCCCACACGCTACATCCCACACTCCACACCCTACAGCCCACACTCCACACCCTACAGCCCATACCCCACACGCTACATCCCACACTCCACACCCTACATCCCACACTCCACACCCTACATCCCACACTCCACACCCTACATCCCACACTCCACACCCTACATCCCACACTCCACAGCCTACAGCCCACACGCTACATCCCACACTCCACACCCTACAGCCCACACGCTACATCCCACACTCCACACCCTACAGCCCACACTCCACACCCTACATCCCACACTCCACAGCCTACAGCCCACACGCTACATCCCACACTCCACACCCTACAGCCCACACTCCACACCCTACATCCCACACTCCACAGCCTACAGCCCACACGCTACATCCCACACTCCACACCCTACAGCCCACACTCCACACCCTACAGCCCATACCCCACACCCTACATCCCACACTCCACAGCCTACAGCCCACACGCTACATCCCACACTCCACAGCCTACAGCCCATTTCTAAGTGTTCCCAAATATTACAAAAATATTTTATATCTTGCTAGTTAAAAAGTCTCCAAAACAGGAGTCTGCAGGTTCACTAAATCTTTGGTTTCTTTTCCGCCTAACTACCATCTTAAAATGTAAACTTAAGTTGAGCTGGCAGTTGTTTCAACAGTTTTCTAGCTCAGTCTAGCCGCAGGGCATGTTAGCTTTCTCTAACAGATTTTCTAATATTTGGCTTAGATTTATATTCTCAAAATGTGCAGCCAAACAGGCATGTGTTTCCCATTCAAGTAATAGATCATATTTTCAGACAGAAATAGCCACATATTAGTTTAACACTATTGGAGCAGCAATTATACACAACATTTGACGTACAATGTCTTGGCATTTGGTTCTGCTCCACTGGGGTAATTCAATGCCAAATAATTCATTGAGTCCTATAGAAAGTTAAGGGATACCAGAAAAACTATAATTAGAAATTCAAAGATTACTTCCAAATGAATAGTTCAGAAAATAACTATGAAAAACCACAGCAGTTCTGGAAATACACTAATTACTATTAGGCCTGAAAACATACCATTTTTAAAGTCAGCCTTTTTCTACTTTCCTCAGCTTTGTCCAACACAAAAATCTTTCCTTCCCCTGCATCTGATTGGCACCAGTTAATCCTTATGACCAATATCTCCAATATGAAATGCCAAAATCCACCAATTTCTTCAATCGTCCGATCTGACCGTGGCCTTGACAGCATGTATTTCCCTTAATCTGTCAGACAATTAATATGCAGAAACAAGGATCAGATCTGTCCTTTACCTGGAACATCGTACAAATAGAGCAGCTTTATCTGTAACAAATCTATTGAAGAAAAAAAAGGCTACCAACAGAAGCCCTGATCTGAGTCAGAGATTAATTATACAGAAACCCAGTCACACAATCCAGGTCAGACCCAAAACATTGCTCATTAACATTCAGAAAGTTCCTCTCTGTAGTAATAATTTAGGTAACTTAACATCTCTTCTGCGGGCATCAGATCAATGGTCAGTGAGGTCTATTAGCGATGACTCAGTTTAGCTGAAAACATTTGAGGGGCGTTTGTTTAAGGAAAAGGAGCGGAAGAGAAAAGATGAACAGTGAGTTTGAGTGGGACTATTAGAATAAACATTTACATCACTGTCTTTCTCTCATCCCTCTGTCTCTCTCATCCCTCTGTCTCTCTCTCCTCTCTCTCTTTCTCTCATCTCTCTCTCTCTCCCATAGCTTTCTCACGGCTGAATAAACACACTGGGAAGATATGAGCAGCAACCATTTCAACTTGACTCCTGCAAACAGAGAAGTTAACCAGATAACATACACTATATCTGGTTGAACTGACAACATACACTATATCTGGTTGAACTGATAAGATATAGTGTATCTGGTTGAACTGACAACATACACTATATCTGGTTGAACTGACAACATACACTATATCTGGTTGAACTGACAACATACACTATATCTGGTTGACCAGACAACATACACTATATCTGGATGAACTGACAACATACACTATATCTGGTTGAACTGATAAGATATAGTGTATCTGGTTGAACTGATAACATACACTATATCTGGTTGACCAGACAACATACACTATATCTGGTTGACCAGACAACATACACTATATCTGGTTGACCAGATAACATACACTATATCTGGTTGAACTGACAACATACACTATATCTGGTTGAACTGACAACATACACTATATCTGGATGAACTGACGACATACACTATATCTGGTTGACCAGATAACATACACTATATCTGGTTGAACTGACAACATACACTATATCTGGTTGACCAGATAACATACACTATATCTGGTTGAACTGACAACATACACTATATCTGGTTGAACTGACAACATACACTATATCTGGTTGAACTGATAAGATATAGTGTATCTGGTTGAACTGATAACATACACTATATCTGGTTGACCAGATAACATACACTATATCTGGTTGAACTGACAACATACACTATATCTGGTTGACCAGACAACATACACTATATCTGGTTGAACTGACAACATACACTATATCTGGTTGAACTGACAACATACACTATATCTGGATGAACTGACAACATACACTATATCTGGTTGACCAGATAACATACACTATATCTGGTTGAACTGACAACATACACTATATCTGGTGGAACTGACAACATACACTATATCTGGTTGACCAGATATCATACACTATATCTGGTTGAACTGACAACATACACTATATCTGGTTGACCAGATAACATACACTATATCTGGTTGAACTGACAACATACACTATATCTGGTTGAACTGACAACATACACTATATCTGGTTGAACTGATAAGATATAGTGTATCTGGTTGAACTGATAACATACACTATATCTGGTTGACCAGATAACATACACTATATCTGGTTGAACTGACAACATACACTATATCTGGTTGACCAGATAACATACACTATATCTGGTTGAACTGACAAAATACACTATATCTGGTTGACCAGATAACATACACTATATCTGGTTGAACTGACAACATACACTATATCTGGTTGAACTGATAAGATACACTATATCTGGTTGAACTGACAACATACACTATATCTGGTTGAACTGACAACATACACTATATCTGGTTGACCAGATAACATACAGTATATCTGGTTGAACTGACAAAATACACTATATCTGGTTGACCAGATAACATACACTATATCTGGTTGAACTGACAACATACACTATATCTGGTTGAACTGATAAGATATAGTGTATCTGGTTGAACTGATAACATACACTATATCTGG
>CM055757.1:2907050-2917050 GCA_029465975.1 Dallia pectoralis | reverse complement strand
CTGACTTTGTGTAGCTAATTGTCTTTCAGTCATCTTAGATATAAGCTGGTAGACAGAATCTAATTTTGAAACTGAAAAGACTGAATTATACAGTAAATCTAAAATGATTGTTTGTGAAATATTGTAGCCATAGAATTAGAATGATTTACTGAAAATGTGTAACCATAGAAATAGAATTATTTACTGAATACGTGTAATCATAGAATTAGAATTATTTACTGAATACGTGTAATCATAGAATTAGAATTATTTACTGAATACGTGTAATCATAGAATTAGAATTATTTACTGAATACGTGTAATCATAGAATTAGAATTATTTACTGAATACGTGTAATCATAGAATTAGAATTATTTACTGAATACGTGTAATCATAGAATTAGAATTATTTACTGAATACGTGTAATCATAGAATTAGAATTATTTGCTGAATACGTGTAATCATAGAATTAGAATTATTTACTGAATACTTGTAACCACATAGAATTAGATTGTGTTAGGCAGCATGACTCTTGTTTAGAACTGCTTGACTGTGTTTGACAAAATGCACATTTACAGTAACTTACAGGGGAAGGTGAAACTGTGCAGCTTAACTGGCAGAAGGCGGTGTTTCGTATGTGCCAAAACCCGTCAGAAGAAAACAACAGTGGGACTACCAAACAGGTGTACAGCTCAGATATGTTTCAAAATATTGCCTGCACTTGCGATATGAATATTACATGGGTCAATACTGCGATTTCGATATGAACCCAGTTAATTGTGCCGCCCGAGGCAACAATGTAATATCACAGGGAACTCTCAGGGAAACCAATGAGGGGATATTGAGGTTTACCTCACGTGGCCCAGGGAAGGAAACAGCATATCAATGCAGCAATGAGGGTTCAGCCAATGAAGGGAGAAAGCAGGCCTGGTCCATTCTCATTTGGGTAAATCCTGTCAACACAAAATCCTTTCCACAGCCAGAAGAGGACTGGCCATCTCTCGTGTTTTTTTCCCAGAATCCAACTCGAGGACGTTTTTCCTTTTTGCTCTTTGGGATTTTGGGGCCAGAGACTACAGTAAGACTACAGTAAGACTACAGTTTGTCCAGTCTACAGTTCAATCTACAGTTCAGTCTACAGACCAGTCTACAGACCAGTCTACAGACCCGTCTACAGTTCAGTCTACAGACCAGTCTACAGACCAGTCTACAGACCAGTCTACAGACCAGTCTACAGATAAATCAGTCATCGCTCCTTCCAGTCCCACACTATGGTAACATTATCCACATGGCCACAGCTCCCACTTCATTAAAGAAGCTTTGACAGGTTTAACACTCATCACTGATTGGTCTATCAGAAATATGGATCTCTGTCAGGTCACATAGTTTATCAGACGGCATTGTATCAATTTCAAAAGCCTTCTGCAAACTCTCTTCTATTTCCTGTACATGTTTCTGTTACCATGTCTAATCGCAAGGATCCGTAAGTCTGGCAGACTGACACCACCTGACCTCACCAGCAGACAGACTAACACACCACCTGACCTCACCAGCAGACAGACTGACGCACCACCTGACCTCACCAGCAGACAGACTGACACACCACCTGACCTCACCAGCAGACAGACTGACACACCCACTGACCTCACCAGCAGACAGACTGATACACCAACTGACCTTACCAGCAGACAGACTGATATACCAACTGACCTCACCAGCAAACAGACTGATATACCAACTGACCTCACCAGCAGACAGACTGACATACCAACTGACCTCACCAGCAGACAGACTGACACACCAACTGACCTCACCAGCAGACAGACTGATACACCAACTGACATCACCAGCAGACAGACTGATATACCAACTGACCCCACCAGCAGACAGACTGATACACCAACTGACCTCACCAGCAGACAGACTGACACACCAACTGACCTCACCAGCAGACAGACTGACACACCAACTGACCTCACCAGCAGACAGACTGATACACCAACTGACCTCACCAGCAGACAGACTGATACACCAACTGACCTCACCAGCAGACAGACTGATATACCAACTGACCTCACCAGCAGGCAGACTGATATACCAACTGACCCCACCAGCAGACAGACTGATACACCAACTGACCTCACCAGCAGACAGACTGACACACCAACTGACCTCACCAGAAGACAGACTGATATACCAACTGACCTCACCAGCAGACAGACTGATATACCAACTGACCTCACCAGCAGACAGACTGATACACCAACTGACCTCACCAGCAGGCAGACTGATATACCAACTGACCTCACCAGCAGACAGACTGATACACCAACTGACCTCACCAGAAGACAGACTGATATACCAACTGACCTCACCAGCAGACAGACTGACACACCAACTGACCTCACCAGCAGACAGACTGATACACCAACTGACCTCACCAGCAGACAGACTGATATACCAACTGACCCCACCAGCAGACAGACTGATACACCAACTGACCTCACCAGCAGGCAGACTGATACACCAACTGACCTCACCAGCAGACAGACTGACACACCAACTGACCTCACCAGCAGACAGACTGATACACCAACTGACCTCACCAGCAGGCAGACTGATATACCAACTGACCTCACCAGCAGACAGACTGATACACCAACTGACCTCACCAGAAGACAGACTGATATACCAACTGACCTCACCAGCAGACAGACTGATACACCAACTGACCTCACCAGCAGGCAGACTGATACACCAACTGACCTCACCAGCAGACAGACTGATACACAAATTGACCTCACCAGCAGACAGACTGACACACCACCTGACCTCACCAGCAGACAGACTGATACACCAACTGACCTCACCAGCAGACAGACTGATACACTAACTGACTCCCGGCAGACTGACGCACCAACTGACCCAACAGGAAGACAGACGGACACATGCGGAGGCAATTAGCTGGCGTTATGTTCACAAACCTTGTATACATATCACACACAAAAGACACAAACACTCATGAAGACACACACACACACCGTCACTATGCCAGGAAACATGTGCAGGCAGATCCTCGCTGGTTGCCATAGCAACGCAGCCTCTCCCACTCAACCTTCTATTCTCCGTTCTCATTGAGGAATCACACGTTCATTTCAGAAGATATACGAGTTATACCATGAGGTTGGGCTTTTCCTTCATTACACCCACAAGGCCACCGTGACATCATAGCACATTCCATTGGTGTTGTATGGGTCACATGACCAGTGGCTGTAAAGCGATTCCAGTGCAGTTCTGCATCTCCAGTAAAACGATCTCTGGTCCCATCTGCTCATCATCTAGAGACCTTTCTGAGTCTGCATACCTAAGAATGTGCATGTCTCCATGTAGCCTGTATAAGGACCATGATCTATATGGCACAAAGTGATAAACGGTATAGGACACCATTTGGTGAGACACTGAATGTTAGTTACTGCTGGTAATCCTAGACTCTTCATTGGCTGGTAATCCTTGACTCCTTATTGGCTGGTAATCCTAGACTCCTTATTGGCTGGTAATCCTAGACTCCTTATTGGCCTGGTAATCCTAGACTTTTCATTGGCTGGTAATCCTAGACTTTTCATTGGCTGGTAATCCTAGACTTTTCATTGGCTGGTAATCCTAAACTCCTTATTGGCTGGTAATCCTAAACGCCTTATTGGCTGGTAATCCTAGACTCTTCATTGGCTGGTAATCCTTGACTCTTCATTGGCTGGTAATCCTAGACTCTTCATTGGCTGGTAATCCTTGACTCTTCATTGGCTGGTAATCCTAGACTCTTCATTGGCTGGTAATCCTTGACTCTTCATTGGCTGGTAATCCTAGACTCCTTATTGGCTGGTAATCCTAGACTCTTCTTAGGCTGGTAATCCTAGACTCCTTATTGGCTGGTAATCCTAGACTCTTCATTGGCTGGTAATCCTAGACTCCTTATTGGCTGGTAATCCTTGACTCTTCTTAGGCTGGTAATCCTTGACTCTTCTTAGGCTGGTAATCCTTGACTCTTCTTAGGCTGGTAATCCTTGACTCTTCTTAGGCTGGTAATCCTAGACTTTTCATTGGCTGGTAATCCTAAACTCCTTATTGGCTGGTAATCCTAAACGCCTTATTGGCTGGTAATCCTAGACTCTTCATTGGCTGGTAATCCTTGACTCTTCATTGGCTGGTAATCCTAGACTCTTCATTGGCTGGTAATCCTTGACTCTTCATTGGCTGGTAATCCTAGACTCTTCATTGGCTGGTAATCCTTGACTCTTCATTGGCTGGTAATCCTAGACTCCTTATTGGCTGGTAATCCTAGACTCTTCTTAGGCTGGTAATCCTAGACTCCTTATTGGCTGGTAATCCTAGACTCTTCATTGGCTGGTAATCCTAGACTCCTTATTGGCTGGTAATCCTTGACTCTTCTTAGGCTGGTAATCCTTGACTCTTCTTAGGCTGGTAATCCTTGACTCTTCTTAGGCTGGTAATCCTTGACTCTTCATTGGCTGGTAATCCTAGACTCCTTATTGGCTGGTAATCCTAGACTCTTCTTAGGCTGGTAATCCTAGACTCCTTATTGGCTGGTAATCCTAGACTCTTCATTGGCTGGTAATCCTAGACTCCTTATTGGCTGGTAATCCTTGACTCTTCTTAGGCTGGTAATCCTTGACTCTTCATTGGCTGGTAATCCTTGACTCTTCATTGGCTGGTAATCCTTGACTCTTCTTAGGCTGGTAATCCTTGACTCTTCTTAGGCTGGTAATCCTTGACTCTTCTTAGGCTGGTAATCCTAGACTCCTTATTGGCTGGTAATCCTTGACTCTTCTTAGGATGGTAATCCTAGACTCCTTATTGGCTGGTAATCCTAGACTCTTCATTGGCTGGTAATCCTAGACTCCTTATTGGCTGGTAATCCTTGACTCTTCTTAGGCTGGTAATCCTAGACTCTTCATTGGCTGGTAATCCTAGACTCCTTATTGGCTGGTAATCCTATACTCTTTTTAGGCTGGTAATCCTATACTGTTTATTGGCTCCTGCAGTATTAACGGTATGGAATGTGCTAGACTGGGCGTTCTACACAGATACAAACACACACACGCGCACAAACTCACATAATTCTAATACCTCCACAACTTATCTCTGTCTCTCTACCTGACTCTCACTTTTCTTTCTATCCCTCGCTCTCCCTCATCAGTCTTCCGTTCAGATAAAGTGGAGGTCCATTCCCTCCCAGTCAGACACAAACATATCTTTCCACGTACGTCTGAGTGCCTGGGATATTCCAGATGTGATTTGTGTAACCCTTCCATAGAGATGTTGACATGGAAGTGATGTCTAACAATGGATTTCGTGACTCATGATTCCACTTGACTGTGCCGTTCTGAAACTGAGATTGTTCTTCTTTGCCTCCACCATATTGCTCACCTTGCATGGGGCAATATACACGAGCCTGGGGCAATATGCACGAGCCTGGGGTAATATGCACGCGTCTGTGGCAATATGCACGCGCTTGGGGCCATATGCAGGTGCCTGGGGTAATATGCACGCGTCTGGGGCAATATGCACGAGCCTGGGGTAATATGCGGGCCCTGGGGCAATATGCAGGCGCCTGGGGTAATATGCACGCATCTGGGTCAATATGCACGCCCTGGGGCAATATGCACGCGCCTGGGGCAATATGCAGGCGCCTGGGGTAATATGCATGTGCCTGGGGTAATATGCACGCCCCTGGGGCAATATGCACGCGCCTGGGGTAATATGCGGGCCCTGGGGCAATATGCAGGCGCTGGGGTAATATGCACGCATCTGGGTCAATATGCACGCCCTGGGGCAATATGCACGCGCCTGGGGCAATATGCAGGCGCCTGGGGTAATATGCATGTGCCTGGGGTAATATGCACGCCCCTGGGGTAATATGCATGTGCCTGGGGTAATATGCAGGTGCCTGGGGTAATATGCAGGTGCCTGGGGTAATATGCATGTGCCTGGGGTAATATGCAGGTGCCTGGGGTAATATGCAGGTGCCTGGGGTAATATGCATGTGCCTGGGGTAATATGCAGGCGCCTGGGGTAATATGCAGGTGCCTGGGGTAATATGCAGGTGCCTGGGGTAATAATCAGCCAATCACATGGCAGGAACCCAATGAATGTAGGCATGTAAACATGGTCATGGCGATCTGCTGAAGTTCAAACCAAGTGTCAGAACGGGGGAGAAAGGTGATTGGAGTGACCCTGAATGATGCATGGTTGTTGGTGCCAGATGGGCTGATGTGAGATTTTTGGAAAGTGCTGATCTACTGGGGTTATTCTGGCACAACCCTCTCTAGGGTTTACAGTGAATGGTCAAAAAAATATTCAGTAAGCTGCAGTTCTCTGGGCAAAAATGCCTGTCGATGGCAGGTCAGAGGAGTATGGCCATACTGGATTGAGCTGATAGAAAAGCAACAGTAACTCAAATGACCACTGGTTACAACCAAGGTATGCAGAATAGTGCCTCTGAACACACAGAAGAACCCCAGTCCTAAATTCGATCAAGGATGCCAATACAATACAAAATGTGTATGATCTGTCAATTCATCAATATCTTACACCAAGGCATTCAACCAGGGACACTTCCTAGTCCCCAAACATAGAACAAGAGCAAGGAAATATAGGGTTGATACTGTTCACATATGCTGTTTTTAGTTTACAGTTGTAAAGTATTTTTAAGAGTGCAAACCCAGACACATTGTGTGTTATGCTACACAGTAAAAAAATATATATTTGGATGAAAACCAAAAGAAAACTTAACAACTAAGTTGCTGAAAACCCAAAATAAATTGGTTTGTGATGAATAATGAGCGCTGTAGATGGATACATGACAGTTACCCCAGATGGTTCAGTAGCAACCAATAAATATGTAAACCGCCAGGAACACCCAAAACATTTGCCCTAGATAAAAACAACCTAAAACAAATACCCAAAACAATTGAAGAATTGGACGTGAAAACAAAAGTAGAGCAGAACAAATGAAACAGTGTCAACAGTTCAGGCTTCTGGGATCAGAATCACTGTAGCTTTGTGATTATCTCTTATTCCGAATGAAAGTATTGTACGTTCAGCATCTCTCATGTCACAACTTGGCTAATAAGGGTACCGTTACAGGTGAATATTACACTCCTACACTGATCAGACAAGTGCGTCTAGACTTTGACCATTTCGAGGGGACTTCGCCCCTGAATATAGTTATATTTAAGTTTAAGACTGTAAACAGATCTAATTATTTGTAAACATTGTATTATCCTTTATCTAATGGGTCTTATCATTATCTTCATGTCATTATATAGTCTTAAGTCATCATTAAGCCCTACCTCTACACCACTGCATCATTACGCCCTACCTCTACATCACTGCATCATTAAGCCCTACCTCTACACCACTGCATCATTAAGCCCTACCTCTACACCACTGCATCATTAAGCCCTACCTCTACATCACTGCATCATTAAGCCCTACCTCTACACCACTGCATCATTAAGCCCTACCTCTACATCACTGCATCATTAAGCCCTACCTCTACACCACTGCATCATTAAGCCCTACCTCTACATCACTGCATCATTAAGCCCTACCTCTACACCACTGCATCATTAAGCCCTACCTCTACACCACTGCATCATTAAGCCCTACCTCTACACCACTGCATCAATAAGCCCTACCTCTACACCACTGCATCATTAAGCCCTACCTCTACACCACTGCATCATTACGCCCTACCTCTACACCACTGCATCATTACTCTCTTTATTTAACACTGCATCATCCGTCTCTTTCTTTAACACTGCATCATCCGTCTCTTTCTTTAACACAGCATCATCCGTCTCTTTCTTTAACACAGCATCATCCGTCTCTTTCTTTAACACTGCATCATCCGTCTCTTTCTTTAACACTGCATTATCCGTCTTTTCTTTAACACAGCATCATCCGTCTTTAACTTTCTTTAACACTGCATCATCCGTCTCTTTCATCATTAACACTGCTTTCTTTATCATCATCCGTCTCTTTCTTTAACACTGCATCATCCGTCTCTTTCTTTAACACTGCATCATCCGTCTCTTTCTTTAACTTTAACACTGCATCATCCGTCTCTTTCTTTAACACTGCATCATCCGTCTCTTTCTTTAACACTGCATCATCCGTCATCCGTTCTTTCTTTAACACTGCATCATCCGTCTCTTTCTTTAACACTGCATCATCATCCGCATCATCTTTCTTTAACACTGCATCATCCTTTCTTTAACACTGCATTATCCGTCTCTTTCTTTAACACTGCATCATCATCCGTCTCTTTCTTTAACACTGCATCATCCGTCTCTTTCTTTAACACAGCATCATCCGTCTCTTTCTTTAACACAGCATCATCCGTCTCTTTCTTTAACACTGCATCATCCGTCTCTTTCTTTAACACTGCATCATCCGTCTCTTTCTTTAACACTGCATTATCCGTCTCTTTCTTTAACACTGCATTATCCTTCTCTTTCTTTAACACTGCATCATCCGTCTCTTTCTTTAACACTGCATCATCCGTCTCTTTCTTTAACACAGCATTATCCGTCTCTTTCTTTAACACTGCATTATCCGTCTCTTTCTTTAACACTGCATCATCCGTCTCTTTCTTTAACACAGCATCATCCGTCTCTTTCTTTAACACTGCATCACCCGTCTCTTTCTTTAACACAGCATTATCCGTCTCTTTCTTTAACACAGCATTATCCGTCTCTTTCTTTAACACTGCATCATCCGTCTTTTTCTTTAACACTGCATCATCCGTCTCTTTCTTTAACACTGCATTATCCGTCTCTTTAACACTGCATTATCCGTCTCTTTCTTTAACACTGCATTATCCATCTCTATATTTAACACTGCATCATCCATCTCTTTCTTTAACACTGCATTATCCGTCTCTTTCTTCAACACTGCATTATCCGTCTCTTTCTTTAACACTGCATTATCCTTCTCTTTCTTTAACACTGCATTATCCATCTCTATCTTTAACACTGCATCATCCATCTCTTTCTTTAACACTGCATTATCCGTCTCTTTCTTTAACACTGCATTATCCGTCTCTTTCTTTAACACTGCATTATCCTTCTCTTTCTTTAACACTGCATTATCCTTCTCTTTCTTTTGACACAGCATCATCCGTCTCTTTCTTTAACACTGCATTATCAGTCTCTTTCTTTAACACTGCATTATCCGTCTCTTTCTTTAACACTGCATTATCCTTCTCTTTCTTTAACACTGCATTATCCTTCTCTTTCTTTTGACACAGCATCATCCGTCTCTTTCTTTAACACTGCATTATCCTTCTCTTTCTTTTGACACAGCATCATCCGTCTCTTTCTTTAACACTGCATCATCCGTCTCTTTCTTTAACACTGCATTATCCTTCTCTTTCTTTAACACTGCATTATCCTTCTCTTTCTTTTGACACAGCATCATCCGTCTCTTTCTTTAACACTGCATTATCCTTCTCTTTCTTTTGACACAGCATCATCCGTCTCTTTCTTTAACACTGCATCATCCGTCTCTTTCTTCAACACCACATCATTGATTCCCATCAGTAATAGAGAACCTTGAGCATTGTCCAAAGTGGTTGATTGATAACCGTATCTTATCTTAATAACCCACCTTTAATGTCAGTAACTGTAGAATGCTCTATATCAGGCTAAACAGCCCTAAACGTCTAATAAACACAATTTAAGTTCAAGATGGTTACTTAGATAAAATAATTATGTTTTTATTTTAATGTTTTGTAATACAGCATTCATTTATATTTGTATTTACATATGATAATCTTTGTAATCCATACACTTTTCAACAGTAAGCCTTTGGTCAGGACGTCATAAGAAAAAGATTAATTGTTTCTCAACTGACATTAAATACCAGAGAAACTACAATAATAAATAAATACAGTGTGAATACTTTGTGTAAGTGCATCCAGGATGCTAAGTACAGTT